>ML253720.1:3466-70372 GCA_005239495.1 Nicotiana undulata | reverse complement strand
TTCTGGTGTTTATGCAGCTGGAATTTGTTCACTGCGATCGCGAGGAATGGTCCGCGATCGCGTAGGGTGAGTGGCTTAAGCAGGGTGATCGCGATCGCGTAGGGTTAGCTGAGGAATGGCAGATTTTTGTTCTTCGCGATCGCATGGAGGAGGTCGCGATCGCGTGAGTTGAGCGGGGTGTGAAGTGTGATCGCGTAGTGGAGTTCGCGATCGCGTAGAGTAATTGGGCACGTGAGGGAGCAGTTGATGGTGTATCGCGATCGCGTGACTAATGTTGCGATCGCGTAGTGTTACAATTGCCAACCAGTGAGGAGGGCTTTACGCCTGTCCTTGAAGGTTTTCAGTGCCAGTAAGGAAAATGACCTTCACGTTTGAGGCAGCTATTTTGTTCTTCGCGATCGCGTGCCTTTTCCCGCGATCGCGATGAACAAAGAACTGGGCAGTTAAATAATATTTCCTCCGCGACCTAAACCCCCTTTTACACCATTGTTGTACGGAAAAGAGCTCTTGGGGGCAATTTTGAAGAGGGAAATCCTTGTTCTTCATTGAGGTAAGTGTTCTAGTCATTAAAAATCGATTATGGATGATTATAGACCATAATCCCAGCCTTTAATTCATGAAAAATAATAGAAAAATAAGATTTTGGGGTATGCAATTATGAGACCTTCAAGGGTCGATTTGAGGGGTCAAACGGACTCCAATTTTGGTGTTCTTTATATGTACGGACTCGTGAGAAGAAGTAGAACACTTTTCTGTAAAAATGTCTGAGTTTCGGGACGCGGGCCCAGGGGTCGGGTTTTGACCGAATTCGGATTTTGAGTTAAATTCGATATTTTTTCAATTGGAATTTATTCCTTAAGCATATGTTGATGGTAAAAATCTAAACTTGGTAGATTTGGAGCCTTCAGAGGTTGATTCGAGAGGCAAGCGCATTGCGGAATAGTTTTCGGGCTAGTTTAAGGTAAGTAATGTCTTTAAATCCTGTCCTGAGGGTATGAAACCCCGGACTATGCACCCTTTCACGGGTTTTAAAAGAAAAAGGTGGAAACTTTAGAACCTGTTTCCTATTTAGGCGACTATTGAGTTTCGAAATCGATTTTTAAGCCTTTTCTTAAATAGTATTTATACATTATGATATGTTTTGGGTTGTAAACCATGTTTGGGGCCTAATGTCGATTTGTTTACCCCTTGGGGGATGTTTTTACTATTTTCCTCACTGCTATGTTATGATTTTTCACTCAGTCTTTTCTGTGAAATTGTTTTGACACTCAGAGTATTTTGATACTACTTCTTGAAAATGAAATACTGTTTTTGGGTCGAGAACCCGGTATATTTATGGCCTGAAGGGCAAATTGAGAGTGTCTGACTGAGTGAGGTTGCTGGCCTATATTGTGAGGATGATATGATATGAGTGAGGCTGCGGGCCTATATTGTGTGATATTTATGCTATGTTGTGGCTTATTATTGCGCTTGGGCTGTAGGAGCCCCTCCGAAGTCTGTAACACACCCCCAGTGAGCGCCGGTACCTATTGAGTGATGCCCGCAGGGCTTATGCTGAGTGATTGCGAGGATGCCTGATGGGTTGTTACAGAGTGACTGTGAGGATGCCTGATGGGCAGAGTGACTGTGAGGATGCCTGATGGGNTGTGAGGATGCCTGGATGGGCAGAGTGATTGTGAGGATGCCTGATGGCAGAGTGATTGTGAGGATGCCTGATGGGCAATAGTTATGATAAATGATTTTGGCCCGAGGGGCAGTTTTATGAAGATTTTTTCTGAGTTTTCAAACTATGATTTACTTCGTTTTCACACTGGTTTTACTGAGAATTTTACTGAGATATACTGATATTGCACTTGTTTCGAAGGTTTTTCTGAAAACTGATTTCGAACTCATTATTTGATGAATACTACGTGGTGACTTGGTGTTTTACTGGTTTGTGGAATTGTGTACATGTTCTGTGTGTTTATATTACTCAGACTGTGATTTATTTTCATTACTACTGAGTTGGCGTACTCATAAAGACTCCCTATGCCTCTGTGCACAGATCCAGGTACTAGTTCGCAGCAGTAGCTGACGCAGTTTGGTAGCAGCATTTTCACGGGATTTCGAGGTAGCTGTCCAGCGTCCACAGCTTCTCCATTTCCCTTCCTTATTTAGTCTTAGCATTTGATTCAGAGACATATATTATAGTTTTAGCAGAGTTAGATTTATTTATTCTTAGATGCTCATGACTATTGACTCCAGTTCTTGGGAGGTTGTTTAGAATATTATGGGGACGCTAAGACTTAATTATATCATTCATGTTATGGTTGCTTGCTTATTATTTAATTGTGAACTATTTTAATTGAACAAAAGCGTAACAATGTGATGGTTGGCTAGCCTAGTTCCACGATAGCCGCCATCACAGCCTGTTAGGATTTGAGGTCGTGACAATAATTCTCTTTCAATTTCACGCCCAAATTCGTGGTAAAAATCCAAAAATATAAATTCTAGGTCTTTCTTCAAAAATTCCAAATTTCTATTAATTTCCATGGCCAAATCTATATACAAACCTTGTATTTAACTAGAAATGAGTTGGAACAACTTACCTTGTGATACTTGAAGAAAATCTCCCCTTGAAGCTCTCCAAAATCGCCCACACCAAATGAAAATGGGAGAAGAATGGCCAATTTCCCATTTTAAAAGAACACACTGCCTCCAATCCTTCCGCACCTGCGGTCGCCTCGCCCGCAGGTGCGCCCCAGCATCCGCACCTGCGGCTTCCTCCTTCCCAGCCGGGCTCCGAACCTGCGCTTTCTTTTCCGCATCTGCGCCTTTGCAGGTGAGGAAATGGCCTCGCACCTGCGCCCCCAGCCAAGCCAGCCACTCCCGCATCTGCGACACCAAAGCCGCAGCTGCGGCCAAAGCCTCGCAGGTGCGGTCACACCAAACACCAGGAGCTTCAGTTCCTCCTCAACTTCAAATTTGATCCGTTAACCACCCGGACTCCACCCGAGGCCCCCGGGACCTGTCCAATCACACCAACCTGATCCAAAACATAATGCGGACCTTCTCGAGGCCTCAAATAACATCAAAACAATGGATCGCAACTCAATTGAATCTTTATGAACTTAGAAATTTTCAACTTCTACATTCGATGTCGAAACCTATCAAATCACGTTTGATTGACCTCAAATTTTGCACGCAAATCACATTCAACATTACGGGCCTGCCCCAACTTTCGGAATCGAAATCTGACCCCGATATCAAAATTTCCACTTCTGGTCGGACTTTCTCAAAAACCTTCAAATTTCTATCTTTAGCCAAATGACTTCAAAATGACCTACAGACCTACGAATTCACTTCTGATCACGCTCCAAACACCGAAATCACCATACAGAGCTATTCCCGAACTCGAAATCCCAAACGGACATCAACAACACTGAAATGCACTTCAACTCAGACTTATGAAATTTCCTCTAAAATACTGATTTCCACAATATGCGCCAAAACGCTCCCGGGTCATCCAAAACCCGACCCGGACATACGCCCAAGTCCGAAATCATCATACGAACCTGTTGGAACCTTCAAATCCTGATTCTGAGGCCGTTTACTCAAAAATCAAACTTTAGTCAATTCTTCCAACTTAAAACTCCCTAAATGAGAATTTTCTTTCTAAATCAACTCCGAACTTCCCGAAATTCAATTCCTACCACGCCTACGAGTCATAATACCTGAAATGAAGTTGCTCATGGACTCAACCGTTTAACGACACATTAGAGCTCAAAACGACCGGTCGAGTCGTTACATTCTCTTCCACTCAAACATACGTTCGTGCTCAAACGTGCTAAGAATTGCTCTGGAGCAGTCTGAAATCACTTGTTCTTTATGATATTTGAAAATTATTTTTCAAATTTGAGCTTATTTAGAGTAGATTTGAGCATTGTATATTGGATTGTTGAAACAAGTAATGTTTTAGAACTAAAATTCAAAATCTAAAGTTGCATTCAATAGATTGCTGCTTGAAGTTCGGATTTCTAAAGTTGCATTTGAAAGATAGATTAACTTCATATTTAATTTCTAAGGTTGCATTGTAGAAATTAAGTAGGCGTTTGGACATAACAATTATAAAATTTCAGGAAAACAAAAAACGAAAAAAAATTCAAGTAAGCATGATATTTGAAAATTAGAATTGTATTTGTACATGAATATATATGTTTTGTCCAAGCGGCTATTTAGGTTAATTCTTCCTTCATCGTGGTTGGTCTTGTAGAAATGACACGAGTCACTCTAAAGGGCTGCTATTTAGGAATTAGCTAGTGCGTCCCGGATTTCATTTTTTCAGTTTGATTTTTCAGGCCAAAGTTATCCTGAATTTTCCCGGAGTTAAGTTTTTTAGTTTAAAATTTCAGGACAAAATAAATACTCGGGAATTTTACCTAGCTATACTATAATAGAAACATATATAACACCTTTATTTAGGTTCCTTATTAATTACTTTGTATATCTATACTCTATATTTACAAGTTATATACAAAACCTTAAAAAAGAAAAAGAAAAAGATTAAGATACCTTAAATTTATCCCATTTCCAAAAAAATCCCCCCTACATTTAAGATTGTATTTTTTTTTCTCTCTTTCTTAACAATCACCCAAATCTCACTTTTATTTTTATATTCTCCCCCCCCCCCCCCCCCCCTCCCAAAAAAAATTCGATTCATTTCCTTTTCCAAAGATTTTCAAACCAATTTCTCTCTTTCTTAAATCTTACTAATCACCCAAAATCTCTATTTCTTATTCATCCACTGCAGACGAAATTCGGAATATCTGTGGGTAAGTTTTTATTCTTGTTTTCTTTCTTTCTAAAATCTTTATTGTATGTGACTTGTATATGATACATCAATACCCAAAATAATACTCGATACAATACTAATACAATTATAATACTATTATATTAGATTTTTAGTGTAGAGCTGTGATTGAAACTTGAAGGAGATGAAGATCATAATTGTGTCACAATTTTCTATAAATGTATCACAATTGTATTATAATTGTATATGTATCATAATAGTTGCAAGAATTGTATTACAAATGTATGATACTTGTATATTATTACGAGCAGTTGTTAGTTCATGACAAATTTTACAGTTTGTATCACAAATATATGATAATTGTATAGTATTAATTTATTAGTGTTGTATTAGGTAGTATTTTGGGAACTAATGTACTTGATACAAGTTAGATACAATTGTCATACAAGTATGATACAATTATATTTTAGGATTGATGTATATGATATAATTCAAATTCAAATGCAAATATAATACAGTTATCATACAATTTTTAAATATTTCTTTATTTTTTAATAATATAAAATTGTCAGCAATGGTGGGAAGAGCGAAGATGAAGATTATTTGTGTATATTAAGGGATTTTGATGTAAAAAGGGGAGAGAGAAGAGAAAGGGAAAAAAAGGAAATGATGTAATTGAGTCCCTTAATTGAAGGCATAAATAACGGGGTGAGAGTCTTTTAAGGAGCAATATATACAATTTGTAAGAAAAAACCTAGATACTTATCAAAAACTACAAAACATAGAGAACATAAATAAATAAGTTTCTAATATAGTATAGCTAGGTAAAAATCCCTAAATACTGATTAATCTCTAAATAACAATCTTGAAAATAAGGGAGAAATTCAAAATTAGCCAGATTTACAAGTGGTCATTAAAAAATAGCTACACTTTCAAAAGTAATCGAAATTTAGCCTCTTTTAATGTAAAAATAAATCTGATCGAAAACATTGTTTAAAATTCAAAAAATACTCCAGTATATTATACTGGAGTTCCAGCATAAGTATACTGGAGCTCCAGCATAATATAATGGAGTTCCAGCAAAGTATACCGGTCCAGTATAATATGTTGGAAGTTCATACACAGGTGCACCAAACTCCAGTATATTATGCTGGACCGGTCTCTGAGTAGCTATTTTTTAATGACTCGCAAACGTTGACTATTTTTAAATGACCAGTCCGAAAACTAGCTAGCCCGTACTATTTTTACTGAAAATAACTATATGTGCACGTGTCCCATTGGTCATAGCTAAGCCCATATGTATTGGGCCACATAAATAATCCAACTTGAGCTTGAAATGGCCATCCCAAGTGAATGGATAAGAAAGAATGAACACCAATTCAATCCTTTGAGCCTCGTTGAATTTGTACCCATTTTTTAAAAATAAATTTAATTGATACATATTATTTATATTTTTGTCATCTTCTTTACTGTTATTTTGTTCTTTTTGTGCTTAAAGTTTCTTTTTCTTCTTCTTAGTTATAAAATGAGGTTTGTTAAATTTGTTATTATTTTCGACAATTTGATGGTTGAGATTTGTTATTTATAATATTAAAGTTACGTTTCAAATTCGAGCTTATTTAGAATAGATTTGAGCAATGAAACGTGTATTGGATTGTTAAAACAAGTTTATATTTTAGAATTTAAGATTCAAAATTTGAAGTTGTATTCAATAGATTAAACTACTTAAGAGTCAAAATTTTAAATTTACATTTGAACGATGCAAGAATTTCAAATTTAATTTCTGAAGTTGCATTGTAGAGATTGAGGATTGACTGTATAACCCAAAAAACTATCATAGCTAAATTAAATGAGATAAATTTTCTCATTCCCTATTTAAGATGTTTACATCATAACTACCAAAATTAAATTAAACGAGATAAACTTTTTCTTCCTCATGTTTAAAGTATTTACATAGTAACAACCAAAATTAAATTGAAGAAATAATTAGTACGAGGAGCCCAAAAACGAAAAGGAAAGAAGCAAGGAAAATAATACTCTCACGCTTCCAAAGTACTTGTCATGTTTCACTTTTCAAGATTCAAACTATGTGAGCATTGATCAATATTTTAACATGTATTTTATACTACATTAATATAAGAAGAATTTCATAATATAATATTTTTCATATAATTTCGAAGATTTAAATTTTAATTTAATATGTTGAACTAATTTAATGCCATTTAGCCTTAAAATCAGTCAAATTAAATTTCGAGAAGTGAAAACCGACAACTACTTTTAAAGAACTTCTTTATTGAAGAAGGGTATCGAAACTGTTTTCGTAAAAAGTCCGTCGTAATCGTGAATAGTGGTGGGGCCAGAAATTTTATAAAAAGGATTCGAAATATAAAATGAACACACGAAAAAACAAAGGGTATACAACATCTACTAAATATTCTTAAAATATAAATTTAACCTTGTATATATAGTATAATTTTTCGATGAAGAGGGTTTGAATTTTGAGGCGGAATCGGAATTTAAAATTTATGAGTTCTAGAATGTAGTCATTTTAAGTTATTGAGTTCTAAATTATAGTATTAATACATATCCGTGAATTTCTTAGGACAAATACATGATTTGAATTAAAGTTACTGGATTTACCCGTAACTAATATACTGACTCCACCCAGATTCGCCTTTGCTTGCAAAGCACAAATGTCAAAAAGCCGTTTGGACATTAAGAAATTCCTTTTTTTTTTTTCCAAAAAACTATTTGCAAATCATGTTTGGTTATTTATTTAACAGAACTTTTGAAGAGAGTTTCAATTTTTTTTGAAGATGAGTTTTCAAATGTGAAGAAGTGGGTTTTATCTCTTTTAAGTAAAATTTTAGTTTCCCTCGTAAAACTTCAATATTTTTTCAAGTAAAATGCATATCTAAACACAATTTTAAATTTCAAACACTTTTTTTCAATTTAATTTTAAAAGTTACTCCTTTCGAATCACAATAAGTGATCATTTTATCTTTGGCACACCATTAAGGAAATACGAATTTCTAGAGAAAAAAAAATTGTATTCACTAAATTAACCTTAATTAATTGTTACCTTGACATATTGAAATATTAAATAAGGCAAATTTTTTAAAAAATAAAATTAATTCCTTCTTGATTATGTAAATGGACACTTAATTTGGACCAAAATAAAATGGTCACTTATTGTGGATCGGAGGGAGTATTTTTTTTTATTTTTTATGTCCAAATGCCTAATTATGTTCTATGACTTTTTCGACCATTTGGCCACTTTAGTACTTATATAGTCATTATTTTGGACAAAAAAATCTTGAAATCAGAAAAGTGCCAGAAAATAAAGAATTTCCAGAGTTTAGCGCCAAATCTGCCATTGAAATCTAATTGGAGGGCAACTAAAGTTTTGTGTTAAAAGGAGAAAATTTCGAAGTATATGATCTTTTTTCTGCCAAAATCACAAAATTTGAAGTTCCCGGCTTTTAGGTCAGCTGGTACGGTCATTCGGTCACTATGTGCCTCAACACAGAAAAGTCGAAAATACCACTTAAATCGTATTCTCTCCTGTCCAAAATAAATAATTTTTTGGCTTTTTTCTTGTGATCCAAAATAAGTGAGTTTTTCATATTTCGATAATGAACTAATTATTTTTTTCCTATATTGTCATTGGAGTAAATAGTGTTGCAATATGTGTTCGGAGTATTTATGTGAGATAGTAAAGGTTAATATGGTCAATTCAATGTTAATTAATGCTAAAAAGTGGATTTCTTAATGTGTGAAAATAGGCAAAAAATCACTTATTTTAGACCGGAAGGAGTACTATTTTAATTAATTGCTATTTTGAGTTATCTCCTACACTGGTATACAATACATTAGATTGGTATATAGTATATACTCCATCCATTTTAATTTACGTGAACATATTTTCTTTTTAATCAGTACAAAAAGAATGATTATTTTTCATATTTAAAATAATTTATATTTATTCAATACTCCGTTTGTCTCAAATTATTTGTTGTGGTTTCTACAATAAATTGTCTCAAATTATTTGTTATTTTAAAAATTCACGAGTAAATTAATTATTTTTGTGTTATTCTACCCGTAATATTAATTGTTCGTCAAGACTACAAATACCTTAATTATGAATATTATATCTTAAGACATAAATAAGGGTCAAATAGTCAAATCAAAATTTATCTAATATTTTATTAAGGGTGTGTAGAAGAGAAACATGACATATAAGAAATAATTTATATTCACACAAAATATATGTGCCTCCTTTTATATAACAAGTTCAAAAATCTTTTTTTTCTCTCTTAAACTCTGTGCCCATTCAAATAAGTTCACATAAATTAAATAGAATATATGAAAAACAAAACGAAGAATATATTATTTATTTATTTATTTATTGTTTTGTGAATTCCATATAATGGTACCTTTACATAATGAACAACCACTTTTATCCTAATATTAGTTAAGTAATTAAAATATGTATAAAGAATATGTTTTTGCATTTATTAGTTTAATATAATTACATTAAACTATTATGATTTTTTCAAATTTCTATTATATTTATATTTATTGATTTGACGTAACGCATAACATCATGCTTTTATGACTTTATAAAATTCCTTAAGACTAGTGTAAGGTGGGAGCAACAAATTGAGTTGTGGGTCCCATATAATGATACATTTTTACCTAATCAAACCCACTTTATCATTATAATTAAATAATATATATGGCATGTATTTATTGTTTTAACATAACGTATAACTCTTTTAAATAATATTGATAGATTTCGTGATTGGAGACAACAAATTGAATTGAGAGTTTCCACATAATGGTATATTTTACCTAATCAATAATCACTTATATTTTATTCTTAAGTAATTAAAATATAAAAAAAAAGATATATCATGCATTTATTAATTTAGTAACAGATAACTTTTTGACTTTGACATATTCATTGTACCAGTGTATAGTGGTGGACAACTATTTGAGTAGTGGGTCCCATTTGATGGGACCTTACCTATCAACAACCACTTGCATTGAATTCGCTTTTTAGCGTTCCATCCGTTTCATTTTATATGATACTAATATTATATTAAATCCTTTCTTTAGCATTTCAATTGTTATATGATATTAATACGATATTAAAAGCTTATATCTCTAATATATGGTTCAAATCTTCAATTTTTTTTAATTGTAAAAATTGAATTTTAAGTATTTATGTAATTTTGAAAATATAAGCTATTAATTTTATTTTAAAACAGAGAAGTAAGAAATCGATTTGGACTTCACGTTACAAAATTGGAAGTGTTGTCCTGTATTAGCATTCGGGCTCCGGCCTACAGTTTTGAATGGATGAAATACCAATTTTTGAATTGCCTACTTTGTTAAATAATAGTACGTATATAATAATTTTTCACTATAAAAGTCATATTTTTCTTATAATTAATTTTTAAAGTTATATTTTACCTTTTCATAACGGCTCTTTACCTATAACAGTAACAACCATATTTATAACAGAATGTTCTTATAAAATTATCTATCAATAACAGCTTTATAGAATCTTTAAGATTATTAATAATAATTCTAAAGATATGCACACAATCTTTTCTATTGATCAAGGTTTCTATTTTGCATAGGACATAGTATTTCAATATTTGCACATGATATCTTTTATATTGGACAAATGCCAAATTATTTAGATAGAAGATTTAAATGTTAAGTTTTTAGATTGTTTTCAAGGGAAATCTGTTGGATACCTTTTTGCTGAAATTTGGACACAAGTCTTTGCCAATTCAAGCGTTATATTGCTTGTAAGATTATGAAATCTACGAAACAAGCTACAAATTACAAATTTCATCCATTAATCTTGAAAAAATATATTTTTCTAAGTAGTTTTAAAATGTGTGTCTTAGAGTTTAAGTATATGTGTTTAGTTATTATTTATTAATAATGTATTAGCTTTCTTCAATATTTAACAAGTGATGTATGTGGGTGGAGGTGCAATCACAATACCAAAAACTCTACACAAAGCGGTCCTACCGCCTCGCCCCATTGTATGCGGGTGGAGGTGTATTGACAATACCACAACTCTACACAAAGCGGCCCTGCCGCCGTACCCTAATGTATGCAGTGGAGGTTTATTCACAATACCACAACTCTACATGTAATGACCCGACCGGTCGTTACGTAGAAAATGCATTATTTTCTCTGTTTCTGCCTTGTTGTAGATTGGTTAGACTGTTCATGATGAGTTAGAATTGGTTAGCTCGGGTTTGGAGTGGTTATAGAAGGAATTGAGTCACTTAGTCTCTAAAAGTAGCGTTAGAGTTGGAAAAGTCAACCCGGAGTTGACTTATTGGTAAACGACCTCGAAGTGGAGATTTGATGATGTCAATAGCTTCGTATGATGATTTTAGACTTAGGGGTATGTTCGAATTTGAAATTTTTAGTCCGTAGAACAAATCGACAAATTAGAAAGTTGACATGTTATAATTATATTATTTTAGGTGCGGATGAGGTCTATTAATATTATGGATATCAATTGGATAGGATAATAAGTGTACGAGGCATATTATGAGCTATATGGGATCTAAGGAAAGTTCTAAGTCCAAGCCAAGTTGGAAAATTTCATAATAGACTAAAATTTCAAGAGAATGCGCACAAGACCCTACTTTGGACGAGTATAGATCTCAATATATGAAGGTTTATATGGTGTATAACCTATCAAATTAAAGCTCTTTGGGTATAGTTTCTAACTCATCAAACCATTCATGAATTGGAGATTTCTACAAGAAGTTATGATCTTTTTACTAAATGGTGTCAGAACAGCTACGCGAGTCTGCGTAGCCTACGCACCATTGCGCAGGCAAAATCAGCATGGAAGTGAAGGGAGGGGTAAGCTGCGTAGGCTACACAGCCAGCCTACACAGCTCATTTTCTATAAATAAAGGGAGGTTCGGGGAGAGAGAAAAAGATGACATTTTTTGGCTAAGTTTTGGATTATAGAGAGAAGGTGGAGCACCCTCAACCCAAATACACATCAAAGGTGAGTTTTATGATATTTTTATAATGGATTAACACTAGTAATGGTAGTATTAACATCTACATGGATTGAAATTCATAGGAATTCCTCTAATCATCAAGAATCATTCAAAAGGGTTCAAGTTAGGGTTTGATCTACAAGAGGTAATATTTTTCACTCTACACTTAAATACAACTATGGATTAAGTATTTGGAATGTATTGTGAAGTAGAAAGTACCAATTGGTTGAAGAATTCTGCTAGTCCTTGAAATTGGTATTGTGAGTTAGGGTTCTTGAATGGAGAAGAAGATGAATAGTGAATTTTTGGATCTGGTTAGGACGGTTGGTGATTCTAGTGCTTCAATAACTTAATAATGATTAATTATTAAGTCATATAACCTAGATTGGGGCTTAAAGGCCAAGGATGAAATCTATTAAGGACAAAAGGGATATGTACGGGCGAAATGGGCTTGTTGAAGACTTTAATTTAGGATTTGAAGGTCCATTTGACATCAGAATTCGATAATTTTTGGTATGGTTGAACTCATATCGGAACGAGTGTTCGGATTTTGTGAGTTTCGTCGGATTTCGGGACGTGGGCCCGGGGGTCGGGTTTGACGAATTTCGGGATTTTTGAGTATTCTTGATAGATTTCGATTGGGATTCATTCCTTAGCATATTATAATGATATACATATGATTGTTGGTAGATTTTGAGCGCTCCGAGGCTGAATTTCAAGGCAAGGGCATTGCGGAGTAGTGCTTAACCGGTTTTGAGGTAAGTAACGTCTTCAAACTTGGAACTGAGGGTTCGAAACCCCAAATTATCTGATAATTGATGTTAATTAAGGTGACACACATTCCAAGTGACGAGCGTGAACTGAATGTTGGTGGCCGGGTTCATCCCACGGCGTTGTCGGATGGTTATTTCAAACTGAGCCTTGTATTGGGAAGGCGGTAATTACTCTGAGCATATTAGAAATCATGTTAAGTGTAGATGTTAAGGCTTCACGCCAATGTGTTTAGACCGGAATGGTCGATTGCTGCTGTCTCTATTTGTAGTTATATTACTATCATGCACTCAGTCCTGTTATAGCATATGTTCCATGTCTCCGTCTCAGTAATTGCTAGTTTATTTCTATATTATCATTGTTTTGGGCTGATTTATATATGTTGAGAGAATTATGAGTGAGACTGGAGAATATTGACTGAGTGAGGCCTAGAGCCTGGTTTTGAGACAGATATGAGGTCGGACTACACACTGCAACAATCCTGGAATCATGCATTCGTTGGCTTGATATAGCGCTTAGTCTATTAGGATCCCCTCCGGAGTCTTTACACCCCCAGTGTGCGCACATATATTGAGGGATGGATCTTCCCTGGGCATGGATTTTGTCTGAAGTTATTTGGTACATTTTGGGAGGGACTGTCCCTGGACATGGATCTTGTCCAAGTGATATGTTCCGGAGATGGTTCTTCTCCGTGGGGCTTGACTGGCTTTTCTTCCTCAGTACTGGGTGACTATGTCACCGCGTTTACCTGTATTCCTGGATAGATCTTCCCTGGGCTTGACATCCAAATTCTAGTACTGAGTGGACCTTCTTGTGAGAGTTGGATATTGTATGTATACCGTTTTGATTTCACATGAACTCATGTAAAGCTACAGACATATCTTGGTGCATCTTGCTTATTTTATAATATTTCACTGTCATGTTCAAGTTATATGTTATTGTTCATAACTATCAGAGGTTTAGTCCGTCACTGCCTCTCATCCAATAGGTTGTTTTCGTTACTTACTGAGTTGGTGTACTCACGCTATATCCTGCACCATGTGTGCAGATCCAGGTACATTGAGATCCAACTCTGGTCAGTGAGTCGCAGCAGTTTCATCGGAGTTGACGAGGTAGCAGTTGGCGACTATGATCTCGTCATCTCTTCTCTTATCCTACCTGTCGTATTACTTCTGGACTATGTTGATCATTATCCCTCCTTTGGTCATATTGATGTATTAGCAGCTCATGACTGTGTGACACCGGATCCGGGAGTTGTAGATTTTGGGTCTTGGGTTTCATAAGTTTCTTTTAAATACATATCTTTATTATATTTAACTTCAGGCAGTTGAGAAATAGTAATTTCCCTAATAAACGGTTCAAGATGAGTTACAATAGGCAGTTGTCCTGGTTTCGTGACAGGCACCATCACGACTCCGAAATTGGGTCGTGACACTACACAAATAGCCTTGCCGCATCATCCCAATATATGCGGGTGGAGGTGTGTTCACAATACCATAACTCTACACAAAGCGGCCCTACCTCCTGATCATGTCCAACTCTAGTCCTAAAAAGGATAAGTGATCACTGCAAATATAATCTAGTCTAAAAGCCCGGAGTCGAATCTCACAGAGACCTAGGATTTAGCTACAACTGTTCACTATCACTAAGAAGACAAGCTCGAACAATTTCTAAGTTATAAATATTAAGATTCTTGTATCTAATTAACTAACAAATTAAAGTAGTAAATTATCAACTAAAGATACTACGGGTTGGAGAAAAGATTAAGGAGGTCTAGAGTTAGGATTTTTCCAATTGTCGGAATCCTTCCCGCTACGTCTTCTATAATTTCGCATAAGTATTCTCTACATATCGTGAGCACTCGACTTATCATAATTCTCTCTCGAGAAACTACAACAATGTACTAGTCATATTCTCTCGAATTACACTAGCTCGCACTTTTTCACCGCACACTATGATCACGTCAAAGCTTCGTTATCTCTAATCCCGCTTTGAAGCCTGTCGTATTGATCTCTCATATACCATAGGAGTGAAGTTGTTCAACAACCACTTAAATATGTATCCTTTCTCAAGTAACTCATAATAAATCGACACATTCAATCGATGACCATTCAATCAACAACAGTAAACACGTGGTTGAATAAGTAGTGAAATCTACGGTTAAATTATATAAAAACATAATGATAATTTATCTTACAAAATGTTCAATAAGGTTTACTGTCTGGATGGTACTTTTTAACAGATAAGCGAATTGCGCTCAAGTGGTGGTTGACGAAAACCCTAGATAACAAATTAGCTACTCATAATTGTATACACAATATTCAAAAGCATTAAACTACAGATTAAAGGAAATCAGAGAGAAAAAACTCAAGTGATTCGTGATTTCAAAGTATTCCGTAGCCTCTTGCCTCTCTACTGATGTCTCACGCTCTCTAATGATGTCTAACCCTCTCTAAAAATAACTTTTAGGGGTATTTATAGGGTAAGGGCCGAATTTACATGTCCAATTCTAATGAGGACTTAAACTTCTTTTCGGATGGCATTGATGACGCCTTGCACTGTTTGTAGCACTGTCGTTTTGGTGCAAGGCACTGTCTGTAGCACTGTCTTTTCGACTCAAGGAACTGTCTATGGAACTGAATTTTCGTTGTCGTACACGTCTTCTTTTATTGCTCCAATTTTTAGCCCTGAGGTACCTTTTCATGCAACTTCTTTCCAATTCATGTCCAAGCATTCCTACACATGAAATAAGCTCTATTAAGCGCAATTGTCGCACAAATTAGCATCCAAACAACAAACAAGTATGGTAAATAACGTCAAATATATGGAATTCTTGCAAGACATCAATACCCCACACTTAAATGTTGCTCTCCCTCGAGCCAACCAACTAAACACTTTCTCATCATGGACCCAACAAGCCACACATTTACAACACACTACACCTATGGCCATGGTTGATAGAAACAATTAAGCTCTAGCATATGCTGTCAAAATACATTTCCCATACTTATGATCAATTTCAAACCATCAAATACAGGAACAACATGATTATAACAACCCTAGACTCAATGTCACAATGCACCCGAGGCTTGAATACTTAATCTAACAGAGAGGTCTAATAACGTTACCTATCCTTTGTGAAACCATGTGCCCTCACAATAGAATAAAGAGTAAGCAGTCCACACATCCAAATCACATGATCGAATATAGTTTAAGGACTCACACATATGATGAAAAAAATCACTCACTTCTCTCAAAGAAGTCACATGCACGCAAAAGGTACCATAGGCTTGCCCATTATGCACATCTCTACTAATGTAGGCCTGATCAATCTGAAATCAACTAGGACTTATTATGGTTGTAATGTGGGCCAAGAGACGGGTAAGATATATTAGCTAACCTTACTAAGCACTTTAACGCATCACATATTCAATTTTTAAATGCAATTTCTTCAATCCACTTCAATCATCACAAGATAGCTCACCCTAGAATATTTTTCCTTCTTTTGTACGCACTGCTTCATATCACATCCACTAGCAAAATAAGAAAACTTTATTTATTCAATTATTCTTTTTTTTCTATGTTTTTTTCGTGTATTTTTGCCTTGCCGCTAGTGGATTATTAGTATCTAAATCACGAGTGCACATTTCTTCCTTCTATTGGTTCCACTCAAAAGCTACCCCAAGTTTCCCCATTACTTCTCTCTAGCGCTCTCTTTACAATTCAAGTGCTTTAAGAGGTATATGGATCAAAATAAATCAATTAAGAACAAAAAGGGATAGGCTTGTAATGCGGATGCCAAAGAGGGTATCTAGAGATGATTTTCTTTGTGATAAACAACAAAACTCAAAAAGATCAAAGAAAGCCTAACATCACCATTCAAATCGGGCAATACCTAGGATTTCACTTCAATTCACATTCCGGGTAAGTTCTAGACTCAAATGCAATAACATGGACTATACAAAAAACTCATTTCACACATGGCACATGACTTACTAATGAAGGTCTCATTCCGACTCTCAATCAAAAAAGTGTTCACAAAGCCAAGAGATATATTAAGCATAAAGTACAAATTGAACACAAGTCAAGCAAACGAGCCATAAAAGTCATAACACATGCTATTAATTTTTACCAAGGCATCATCATATACTTAAAATCTAAGGGAAGGTGAAACATATGCCAGGACCTAATTATGTAACCATCAAACAAGTCAAAAGGTGAAAATCACATCAGTTCTTTACCTTTTTAGCCTTTACATAAGGTGTGTAATCCAGATTTTGAGGCAAGAAAAAATCTAGAATGTAGACACCTTGTTCCTCATTCCTTGACTCCTCATTCGGATCAGATGACTCTATTTCCATATCATCATCCAATTTTAATGTAGAAAAATATTTGGAGAGAGGAACAATGCGCTCAAACACATGAACTTCAGGACTTTCAACATCCTCAACATCAATGATATTAGAGTCAACAAAATTTATATCTTCAATGTCCTTGGCTGACTCTAGTCTCACTTCTTCAGCACCGACATCCTCAAATTGTAGTTGTATAGGTTGTTGATGTTTTACTCTGACCTCCTCAATTAACACCTCAAATTCACGCTCTTCTTGGGTACTATCCCCAAAATTGGCTTGTAGAGCTTTAAAAGCTTCAATCACTTGACTCACTTGAGCCTCCAAGTTGCGAATAGTTGCCTCTTGCCTTTCTATATGTAGTTGTTTCTCATTATTTTGTTCATGTGTCACGACCGAATTTACCCTCCGAAAGATATCGTGATGGCATCTAGTCTCTACGACTAGGTAAGCCTAATTTGCGGATAAAACTTAATTAAAAATACGATAAATAAAGACAGAAAAGATAAAGTCTGAATAATCATAACGATGCCGCTCGGCATGTACAAATATAAACCCCAAAGACCCAGATTGTCACAATATAGTCACAAGCTTCTACATTACTGTAGCTCTAAAAAAATGGGAAAAAGTAAATAGGAAAAATCTCTATAAGTCAGAATAGAAGGGGAATCAGAGGATTTTGCGGACGCGGCAGAAATACCTTGCGGTCTCCTGGAAACAACAACAAAAACTAGCCACGCGACTGATAACTCGTACCTGGATCTGCACACGTAAAACATGTGCAGGAAAGGGCATGAGTATACCACATTTGGTGTGCAGTAAGTGCCAAGCCTAACCCAAGTCAAGTAGTGACAAGGTCAGGTTAAGGATCTACTGGATTTTTATATAAATCAATTTAAAACAGTACGAAAGTTAAGTAATTTCTACGGTAACAATTAATGAAAATATTCTAAAACATAACATTAAAGATAGCCCTCAGCTAAGAACAATGTAATACAAGGTAGAATCTCCCGGGATACCGTCCCGTAGTTCCAAGTGATTATGCAGTATAGGGGGATCTCTCAGAATACGTCTGTAGTCCCAAAATAAATATGCAGTGCTGGGGGATCTCCCATAATACGTCCGTAGTCCCAAAATAAATATGCAGTACAAGGGGAAATCCCGGAATAGATCCGTTGTCCAAAAATAAATATGCAGTGCTGGGGGATCTCCCAGAATACGTCCGCAGTCCCAAAATAAATATGCGATGCGAAATAATGAGAAATAAGGCATCAATTTAAACAGTTCATCAATTCGCAGGTAGGGAAAAACGATAAGCTAACTAAACATGGTGCACAGAGTATCATATAGGCAATCTAATATAAAGCAGGTAAGCATGATTTCCTAATCTATGTTAAACAATTTAACACATTAAAGCACTGTAATAGGAGAAAAACAATTTATAATTTTCGAAGGAAAAATGGGATTTTTGCAATAATGGCCCGTGTTCGTACTCGTCACCTCACGTGCACGGCGCTCACACAACAATTTAATGTCAAAACATCATAAAGGGAAGTCCCCAAAATAGAGTTAGGCAAGCCACTTACCTCGACTGCTCAAATCAACTCGAAATCACGTTCTTGCCACGAGTACCTGACTCCAAATGGCCCAAATCTGTTCAAATTGATTGCATAATGTGAATATAACTTCAAGTAGTTAATCTAACTAATTAATTCAAAGTTAATACGCAAAATAAGGAAAATCGACCCAAAAAGTCCCCCGGGCCCATGCCTCGGAATCAAGTAAAAGTTACCAATATAGAACACCCATTCACTCACGAACACACTCGAGCAAAAATCATCAAAATCCGACGTCAAAATCCCTTAAATTCTGAGATTTTTAATTCGGGAACTTTTCTCCCACTTTCCTATTTTTCCTCTCAAATTCCTTGATTAGATTAAAGAACTTGATATAGATTGATGAAATACAAATGAAATAGGATTAGGAGTCGTTACCTACTGATCTCCTCTTCAAAATCCTCACAGAATCGCCTATTCCCGTGCTCCAAATCGATTTTAGAAGTTATAAAATTCAAACCCTCTTATCTATTTCTGACCAGCGATTTCCTCTTCTGCAGTTAATGGTGCAGCACCTACGGTCTCGCACCTACGGAAAAGGCATCGGAGGTGCGAAAAATCACTTAAAGGCCTGGTTCCGCACCTGCGACTAGTAGGCCGCATCTGCGGAAACCCAGCCACATCTTCAAGCCCGATCAACTTGGACATTTTCCGCATCTGCGCATGCCTTGCCGCACTTCCTTGTACGCACCTGCGATTCCCCCTTCCGCATGTGCGAAACACCATAACCAACAAACTTTAAATTTTTCTTAAGTCTAAAATCCTTGTGTTTGAGCATCTGAAACACACCCGAGGCCCCAGGGACCTCAACAAAAACTACCAACCAGTCATACAACATCATTCGGACTTAGTCGAGCCTTCAAACCACATCACATAACACCAAAAACATGAATTAAACATGAAATCAAGCCTAGGAATTTAACATTTCCGAAATCCACAAACGATGCCGAAACACGTCAAACCTATTCCGAATAACCTCAAATTTGACACACAGGTCACAAATGACACTACGAACCTCCATCCACTTCTGAAATTCCATTCCAAGCTCGATATCAAAATTTCACCTATCGGCCGAAATCGCCAAAAATATAACTTTCACCAATTCAAGCCTAAATCTATCACATACCTCAAAAACACATTCCGGACACGCTCCTAACCCCAAAATCACTCAATGGAGATAACAGAGTTGACAAATTTCCATTTTGGACCCGTCTTCACATAGTTCTGACTACAGTCCGTTTTCTAAGGCTTAAACTCATAAATAGGGACTAGGTGTCCCAAAACTCTCCGAATTCCATAACTAATCACTCCGACAAGTCCCAAAAGTAGAAAATAACATGGGGATAGAATTTATTAGGGGGTCGGCGCTCTAACTCTCAAAACGACCGGCCGGGTCGTTACATTCTCCCCATCTTAAGAGAATCGTTCGTCCTCGAACGAGTATAAGGACATACCTAAAGCTGTGAAAAGATGAGGGTATTGGCTGCACATATCCTGCTCAGTCTCCCAATTCTCCTCCTCGACCGACTGACCCCTCGACTGAACCTTTACTGATGCAATATTCTTTGACCTGAGCTTTCTGACCTGCCTATCTAAAATGGCTACTGGCTCCTCAACATAAGATAGATCCTTGTCCAACTGGATTGAACTGAAATCCAATACATGAGCCAGATCACGGTGATACTTCCGGAGCATAGAGACGTGGAACACCGGGTTCTTCTAGGCTGGGAGGCAAGGCAAGCTTGTAAGCAACCTCCCCAACGCACCGCAATATGTCAAAAGGTCCAATGAACCTCAGACTCAGCTTAACCTTCTTCCCGAACCTCATGACGCCCTTCATAGGCGATACCCGAAGCAAAACCCGATCACCAGTCATAAATACCAAATCACGAACCTTCCGGTCCGCATAACTCTTTTGCCTGGACTGAGATGTGTGGAGCCTCTCCTGAATCACCTTCACCTTATCCAGGGAATCCTGGACCAAATTTTTACCCAACAATCGGGCCTTTCTATTCTAAAACCTGAAAGTACAAGAGGGGGGGATAAATTGACTATTTTTATTAATTTACTAGTTGACTGGTTATGTAATTAGTCGACTAGAAGTAATAGCGAAGTAATAACACGGTAGAAAGTAAAGACAGTAATAAAAACAGGAATTAAAGGCACTGGAATTTTATACCGGTTCAGATTCAATGTGAATCCTAGTCCAGTCCCCTTGGGTTGCAAGGGTGTTCTCTTTCAGTGAATGATGTTCTTCGAGAATACAGAGATGGTGTAGTTTACACCTATGTCTATCTTTCAGTGACTCTCGATTTCTTTTTGATACAATTCCTCACCAGTGGTTTTCTCTCTGTTTTCTCTAACTTGTTACACAATAGATCTTTTAGGAGCTATAATGTTTGTATGTAGTAAAACAAAGAGAGGGTAATTGGTTTGGTCAAAGTATATCTTTCTAATGTAAAAGAGAGTTTATATATATGAGGAAGCTCTGACTATTGAATAGACACTGCCAACGCAAGATATTTTATCCTTGGAAAAATCCGCAACGGCTAGGGCAGAAAGGGATGCGCTAAAGGCTTTCTTTGATGTCGCTGAAATCCTCCTAGGATCTTAGGATTTCTAGTTTTAGCCGCGAAAGAGATTCTTGGTATCGTTGATTGCTTGATTCCTTTATTCTTTCAGCAATCTACTCCGTCGTTCTTTCATTAGCCTTTATTTGTTTCCTTAGTTTTTTGAATACCATCAAGATCGTATTAGATTCAGTCTGCTTCATTTATTCTTCCATAATATCCTCAATTTTGGATTCTCCAGTGATCTTTTTCTTTCAATCTCGAGAGGTACCTACACACATCAAATATACTATTTTCATCATTAAAATCAGATTCTAACAATCTCCTCCTTTTTGATGATGACAAAATAATATATGTATAAACATCAGTCGACTTCCTTGTATTTACTCCCCTTCAGTAGAGGATTATGATAGTCGACTGTTTTGGCTCCCCCTCAATAGATGATGTAGTCGAATTAATTGTGCTCCCCCTCAGAAAGTGTTGTAGACTTGATCTGCATGCGTAACTTGCAATTCACTAGAGTCGACTTGTTCCGAGTAGCTGTATCTGTGTTATTACATACATATTCTTTTCTCGTCCTTTTTGACATCAACAAAGAGGGAATGCAAACCAAATGATGATTGATAAAAGCAAGGGGTTTTAAAACAACATCCATCGGTTGGTTACCCAATCCAAGCACAAGAAATAACAAAACACAAAATTGTTTGTCTGAAACATCCAAATTAACGACGCAGAAAGTATGTCAGAGTATTGCAAATCGCCTCCTTCATCTGATCAAAGCTGGTTGTGGATGAGATGCTCATTCCATCAAACCTGTCATGAATTTCCTTGAATGCCTTGACAACATTCTCCTTTACCCTGAGAACTGCAACTTGAAAGATTGAGAATGATCAGAGAGGTCAGTATGAGAAGAGGCAAAGCCTTCAGATTGTTCGGACCCTAGGTCTACTTGATCAGGAGGTTGAACATGGGTTTTGATTCTGGAACGACTGCTTTTTTTTGGTAGAGGTGGAGGGAGTTTTAGGGTGTTTCGACATTGAATAGAGCTTTGGAAGAGAGGATTTATGAGAGGGCTTTCTACTTGGAGGAGATGATAGTGATTGAAAGAAGACTTAGGCATTAATATGGTGTTTTCTGACGGTTGAGTACAGAAAAGGAAGGGTTGTCAGGTGAGAAGACGCGATGATTGTGTTTCCTTCTTTGAACTCTGCAACTGATGTGAAAAGAGAGAGAAAAAAGGAAATCGGAGGCGTAGTAAATGATTACAAAAAGTAGTAAAAACTTTTGGCATACATAAGTCAGATAATGACACATTGGTCCTAATTTTTATTTCTAATGCACACTATCCCAAAAAGTTTTCTTAACATCCATAATCTTTCTTCTAATAGGGGCTTAGTGAAAATATTAGCTAATTGATCATTTGTTCCTACAAATGCTATTTCAATATTTCCCTTAAGTACATGATCTCTAATGAAATGATGTTTAATATCTATATGCTTTTCTCTAGAATGATGCATAGGATTTTTAGAAAGACAAATAGCACTAGAGTTATCACAGAAAATTTGAATATGTTTAAAAGAAAGTTCATAGTCACCGAGTTGATGTGAAATCCAAAGTAACTGAGCACATCATTGTCCAATAGCTATGTATTCAGCTTCAGTTGTGGATAATGCGACTGATCCTTGTTTCTTACTGTTCCATGATACTAGAGCTTTGCCAAGTAGTTGACATGTTCCACTGGTACTTTTTCTATCTTATTTGTCACCTGCAAGATCAGCATCTGAAAATCCTTCTAATTTGAAGGTGTTAGATTGAGTCCCGCAACCACTTTGGTACTTTGTTTATAGCTTTTTTAAGTTATGCAATAGAAGGTTGGGCTTGCGCTTGAATTGAAGTAGCGCCTTTGGAATATGAGTAGGGCTCCTAAGTGGCGCGTTCGTGGAGGCAAACCGAAGGAAGAGAAAAAGGAAGGTTGAGTGCTTGTGGGGCGAGGAAAAACCTCGAATAGGAGGGGGCAACGCTCTGGATCCTCCCTGCTTGCAGAAATGAATACCATAATCCATAATAGGTAGTTCCAATGAGATATCGAATGATTCTCTTGACCGTTGTCATATGAGACTCCTTTGGAGCTGACTTGAACCTGGCACATTTACATACACTAAACATGATAGCTGGTCGACTAGAAGTTAGATAAAGAAGAGAACCATTCATTCCTCGATATTTAGTTTCATCTACGGGTGTTCCCTGTTCATCTTTATCGAGATTTGTTGAGGGACTCATAGGAGTGCTAGTAGATTTTGCATTTTCCATACCAAACTTTTGAATCAGTTCCTTGGTGTACTTAACTTGGCATATGAAGGTCCCTTCTTCAGATTGTTGAATTTGTAGTCCAAGAAAGAACGTTAGTTCTCACATCATACTCATTTCGAATTCACTTTGCATAAGATCAGAAAATTCCTTGCACATAAGAGGATTAGTACTACCAAAAATAATATCGTCAACATAAACTTGAATAATAAGATTACCTTAAGATGATCTTTATGAACAAGGTAGTATCTACTTTACCTCTTGTGAATCCATTGTCAATGAGAAATGAGTTGAGACGTTCATACCATGCTCTTGGAGCTTGTTTTAGGTCATATAGCGCTTTGGTTAGTTTAAACACATGATAGGGAAATTTTGAGTCCTCAAATACGGGGGGTTGCTTCACATAAACTTCTTCTTCAATGAACCCATTTAGAAACGCGCTCTTAACATCCATCTGGAATAGTATGAATCTTTTGAAGGAATCATATGCCAGAAGAATTCTTATAGATTCCAATCGAGCTACATGAGCAAAGGTTTCGTCGTAGTCGACTTCTTCTTGGTGTGAGTATCCTTGAGCGACTAGTCTAGCTTTGTTTCTGATTACTTTTCCTTCTTCATTCAACTTGTTTCTGAAAACCATTTTGTTCATATAACTGGAGCATCTGCTGGCTTGGGTGTCAGTTTCCATACTTGATTTTTGTCAAATTGATCAAGTTCTTCCTGCATAGCTTGCACCAAACTTGAGTCTTTTAGGGCCTCTTCAATTTTCTTTGGCTCAATTTAAATATCAGGGCTATGTTGGCCTTCTTTTTGAGAGCTCCTCTTGTTTTCATTCCTTCATTCGGATCACCAATAATGAATTTTTGAGGATACTCAGATTCACTTTTCCACTCATTTAGACGAGCAACAGGAGTAATTGATTCCTTTGATTCTTCAATTTGACTATTGTTGATTACACTAGTCGACTCTTCCATGTTGACAGGTTTGCTAGTTGACTCTTGAGGTTTGTTTTCCTCTTGAGATATCTGCATTTCTTCATCATCACCTGCCCCAAATTCTTTCTCGTCCCGAGTGTTATTCTCATTAAAAACAACATGCACAGATTCTTCTACACATAAGATGTGTTTATTATACACTCTAAAGGATATGTTATTTAAGGAGTAACCGAGAAAAATACCTTCATCGTTTCTTGGATCAAATTTTCCAAGATTGTCCTTACCATTGTTGTGAATGAAACACTTGCTCCCAAAAGGATGTAAATAGCTTACATTTGGACGCTTACCTTTCCATAGCTCATATGGAGTTTTCTTCAGGATAGGTCTAATGAGGCATCTATTTAGAATGTGACAAGCAGTACTTACACCTTCTGCCCAGAAGTGATTTGGCAATAAATGTTCTAACAACATGGTTCTGGCCATATCCTGTAGAGTTCTATTTTTCCGTTCAACCACTCCATTTTGTTTAGGAGATCTAGGTGCAGAGAAGTTGTGAGTATATCCTTGATCATTGCAGAAGTCTTCAAAAGCTCGACTTTCAAATTCTCCTCCATGATCACTTTGCATGGTAGTGATGAGAGATCCTTTTTCTCTCTCAACCTTTTTACAGAAGATCTCAAAATATTTTAAGGCTTCATCTTTATGAGACAGAAAAATCGCCCAAGTAAAACGTGAGAAGTCATCAACAATAACAAAGGCATATATTTTACCTCCAATGCTGGAAGTTCTAGTAGGTCCAAATAGATCCATATGTAGTAATTGTAAAGGTTTTGAAGTAGAAACAATATCTTTTCTTTTGAAAGAATTTCTAGTTTGTTTACCAATTTGACATGCATCACACACATGATTTCTAGAAAAATTCAATTTGGGTAAACCAATAACTAGTACTCGTTTGGAAAGCTTTTCTATCAAATGCATTCTTGCATGACCAAGTTTCGTATGACAAAGCTAAGGATCATCAGAAACAGAAAAACAGATATGACCATCTATATTTTCAAAACCATCAAGGATGTAAACATTTCCATACCTTTTACTTGGGAGAACTATTTTACCTGATCCGTCCTCGATGGCACAACCTGTTTTCTTAAATTTTACCTCGTATCCTGAATCGCACAATTGGTTATACTAAGAAGATTGTAGTTCAGTCCATCCACAAGATAAACTTCAGTGATGTCGCAGTTGTTGTTGAACGGAACGGTTCTGGTACCAACTATCTTTCCTTTTGAGTCATCACCAAATTTCACATTTCCTCCATCAATTTTTGTAATTTCTTTAAATAGGTTCTTTTCACCTGTCATGTGAATGGAACACACACTATCCAAATACCATTTTCCTTTGCGACTCCTTCTATGGTGTTCCTGCAAAACATGATGTTTATCTTTTCTTAGGTACTCAAGTCTGCTTGGGTCTTTTTGGGTTAGTATTGCTAGGTTCAGGATTGTTCTTAGGTATCCAAACCCATCCTGACAAATTTGATTTACGAAAATGACAAAAAGGAATAATTATGTCCACTTTTATTGCAATAGTGACATTTGGGGCTTGATCCAGTTATGGATTTCCCACTTGAGTCAGAACTAGTTGACTCTGTTATGGAAGGTCATTCTCTAGTCGACTTATAAGATGTCTGATTGGACCTGGTAGAACTATAACCAGTGGATTTGCGCATGCGGTTAAGATGCACAAGTAATCCATCATACTCATCCTGAAGTACATCTTTTTCAATTTCAGATACTTCAAGTTTGAGTTTCCAGTCTCTTATTTATCTTTTTAGTCTTCTTATCTCATCAAACAATTTTTGTGATTCTATTAAAGCAAGATCAATAATATCCTGCAATTCATTACATAAGTTATAGTTATAGGGTCTTACCTCGCTTGTTTCACCTCGAGCCATGAAACAATTTTCATTTTCATATTTTTCTTCATTGTCAGAGTCGTCCTCGTCTGTCCAGCATCCAGAGATTTTCTTCATATCATTTTCAAGAATTGTCATAAAGCACATGTTGGCTACTTCTTCATGTTTTGAACTGTCTTCATCAACCCAACTTCCGAATGATTTATTCTTGTTGAACCCTCTGGAGACTTTTCTTTCGAGTTCAGGACATTCAACTTGAACATGTCCAAACCTTCCGCATTCATAGCATTTTCCATCATTTTTGTCATGTTCTCCATATTGTCTGGTACGCCTGGATGGAAACCTGCCTTTCTTGGTATTTATGTATCTCCTCATCAGTCCGTCCATGTTTCTTGATACTAGAGAAATTTCTTCTTTAAGAGCTTCAGGATCATCATCTATATCGCTTTCTGCTTTATCAGTTATAGCTTTGAAAGCTACAGTCTTCTTCTTTTCTTCTTGAGTAGTTTTCTTCAGATGGTCTTTTCAAAGGCTATTAGTTCTCCCCGAAGTTCATCATACGACATTTTGTTCAGATCTTGAGACTCAAGAGTGACGACTTTCGTTTGCCATGTGGTAGGTAGGCTTCTCAGAATTTTTCTTACTTGGTCACCACTGGAGTATGGTCTTCCAAATGCTTTTAGATCACTTATAATTTTGCTGAATCTGGCGAACATTTCTTCGATGGATTCTCTTTCTTTCATCTGAAATAGTTCATAGTTGTGCACCGCCATGTTGATGTGAGTTTCTTTTACCTTGCTCGTTCCTTCATAAGTGACTTCGAGTTTATCCCACATCTCCATGGCCGTATCACAGTTGGATATATTCTCATATTCTTCACCACTAATAGAATTGTAAAGCAATTTTTTGCTTTTGCATTAACTTGCACAATAGCCATTTGTTCTTCAGTGTATGCATCAATGTCTTCAAGATCAGCAGGGGGTTGAGCCGTAGCAGCAACTGGTAGTGGGTAGTTTCCCTTTTTGATAACTCTCCATACCTTGACATCATAGGACTTTGCGTAGACTTCCATGCGCACTTTCCAAGTGTTGACCATTGAAGTAAGGTGGCCTCACTTGGGATGTTCCTTCCTGGAAAAGTGCTCCAATAATAACTTGATTGGCCATGATCTTTTCTCACAAGCTGTTAAGCAAAAGTAAACTGTGAGCGAGGCTCTGATACCAATTGAAAGTACAAGGGGGGGGGGGGGGATTGACTATTTTTATTAATTTTATTAGTTGACTGGTTATGTAATTAGTCGACTAGAAGTAATAGCGAAGTAATAACACGACATAAAGTAAAGACAGTAATAAAAATGCAGGAATTAAAGTCACCGGAGTTTTATACTGGTTCGGATTCAATGTGAATCCTAGTCCAGTCCCCTTGGGTTGTAATGGTGTTCTCTTTCAGTGAATGATGTTCTTTGAGAATACAAAGATGGTGTAGTTTACACCTATGTCTATCTTTCAGTGACTCTCGATTTCTTTTTGATACAATTCCTCACCAGTGGTTCTCTCACTTTCTTCTCTAACTTGTTACACAACAAATATTTTAGGATCTACAATGTTTGTATGTAGTAGAACAAATAGAGGGTAATTGGTTCGATCAAAGTATATCTTTATAATGTACAATAGAGTTTATATATATGAGAAGCTCTGACTGCTGAAGAGACGCTGCCAACCCAAGATAATTGATCCTTGGAAAGAGATTGATTCTTTCCAAGAATAAGGATGTTCCGCAATGGCTAGGGCAGAAAGGGATGCGTTGAAGGCTTCCTTTGATGGCGCTGAAATCCTCCTAGGATCTTGGGCTTTCCAGATTTAGCTGCATAAGAGATTCTTGGTATCATTGATTGCTTGATTCCTTTATTCTTTCCGCAATCTACTCCTTCGTTCTTTCATCAACCTTTATTTGTTTCCTTAGTTTTGGATACCATCAAGATCGTATTAGATTCAGTCTGCTTCATTTCTTCTTCCGTAATATCCTCAATTTTGGATTCGCCAGTGATCTTGTTCTTTCAATCTCGGAGGTACCTACACACAACAGATATATTATTTTCATCATTAAAATCAGATTCTAACAAAACCATCCCACTGGGGACCGACACCGTCTACCGTACAAAGCCTCATACGGTGCTATCTGAATGCTGGACTAGTAATTGTTATTATAAGAAAACTCTGCAAGTGCCAGGTATTGGTCCCATGACCCTCCAAACTCTATCACACAGGCACGAAGCATATCCTCAAGAATCTGAATCGTGCGCTCGTACCGTCCGTCCGACTGAGGGTGAACGGTTGTGCTCAACTCCTCCCTTGTACCCAACTCCTGCTGAACGGCTCTCCAGAACCGTGATATGAACTGTGTACCTCTGTCTGAAATGATAGATACTGGAATACCGTGAAGGCGAAAAATCTCCCTGATATAAATCTCAGCCAACTGCTCTAGGGAGTATGTAGTCAATACTAGAATGCAATGGGATGACTTGGTCAACCGGTCCACGATCACCTACATAACATCGAACTTTCTCAAATTCCGAGGAAGTCCAGCCACAAAGTCCATGGTAATCCACTCCCACTTCCACTCTGAGAGATCAATCTGCTGAAGTAGTCCCCCTGGTCTCTGATGTTCATATTTAACTTACTGACAATTGAGACAATTGGCCACAATTCCCACTATATCCTTTTTCATCCTTCTCCACCAATAGTGTTGTCTCAGGTCCTGGTACATCTTGCAGCACACAGATGAATGGAGTACCGCGAGCTATGGTCCTCCTCCAGAATCAACTCCCGAAGCCCATCCACATTGGGCACACAAATCCGACCCTGCATCCTCTTCACGCCGTCATCACCTATAGTCACATCCTTGGCATCACCTCGCCGGACCCTATCCTGAAGAACAAGAAGGTGGGGATCGTCATACTGGCGCCCTATGATGTGGTCATAAAGAGACGATCGAGCAACCACACAAGCTAAAACCTGACAAGGCTCTGAAATGTCCAATCTCACGAACTGACTAGCTAAGGCCTGAACATCCAAGTCTAAGGGCCTCTCAGCTGGCGGAAGATATGCCAAACTCCTCCAAACTCTCTGCCCGGCGACTCAAGGCGTCGTCCACCACATTGGCCTTCCCCGGGTGGTATAATATAGTGATGTCATAGTCTTTTAGTAACTCCAACGACCTACGCTGACGTAGATTAAGGTCTTTCTGCCTGAACAAGTGCTGTAAACTCTGGTGATCCATGTAAATCTCACAGGGAACACCGTACAAATAATGACGCCAGATCTTCAAGGCGTGAACAATAGCTGCCAACTCGAGGTCATGTACCAGATAGTTCTTCTAATGCACCTTCAACTGTCTAGACGTGTAGGCAATCACCCTACCGTCCTGCATCAATACGGCTCAAAGGTCAATCCGCGAGGCATCACAATAGACTATATAGGACCCTGAACTTGTAGTCAATACAAACCTTGGAGCTTTAATCAAGGATGTCTTGAGATTTTGAAAGCTCTCCTCACACTCCTCAGTCCACCTGAATGGAGCACCCTTCTGGGACAGTCTGGTCATAGGTGCTGCAATAGATGAAAATCCCTTTACAAAGCAGCGATAGTACCCCGCCAAACTAAGGAAACCGCAGATCTCAGTAGCTGATGGCGGTCTAGGCCAACTCTGCACCGCCCCACCTTCTTCGAATCCACCTTGATCCCATCACAAGACACTACGTGACCCAAGAATGCCACTGAATCAAGCCAGAAATCACACTTAGAAAATTTTGCATATAATTTCTTCTCCCTCAAAGTCTGAAGCACGGTCCTCAAGTGCTGCTCATGATCTTCCTGAGACCGAGAATATACCAGGATGTTGTCAATAAACACAATGACAAAGGAATAAAGATAAGGCCGGAACACAATGTGCAGCAAATGCATAAAAGTTGCTGGGGCATTGGTCAGCCCGAATGACATGACAAGAAACTCATAGTGACCATATCTGGTCCTGAAGGCAGTCTTCGGGATGTCCGGCTCCCGAATCTTCAACTGATGATATCCAGAACGCAAGTCAATCTTGGAAAATACCTTGGAACCATGTAAATGGTCAAATAAATAATCAATGCGAGGCAAAGGATACGTGTTCTTCATTGTAACCTTGTTCAGTTGTCGATAATCAATATACATACGCATAGAACTATCCTTTTTCTTCACAAATAATACCGGAGCACCCCAAGGTGATACACTAGGCCTAATGAAATCCTTATCAAGAAACTCCTGCAACTGATCCTTCAACTCTGGAGGAGCCATATGACAGGGTGGAATAGAAATGGGCTGAGTGCCCGGCAGCAAATCAACACCGAAATCAATATCTCTATCGGGCGGCATACCCGGAAGATCAGCTGGAAATACATCAGGGAAGTACCTCACTACCAGGACTGACTCAAATGTAGGGGTATCGACATTGACATCTCTCACATAGGCCAAATACGCATCACACCCCTTCTCAACCATCCACTGGGCCTTAAGAAAAGAAATGACACTGCGGGGAGTATACTCTAAGGTACCTCTCCACTCTAATCTCGATAAACCTGGCATAGCCAACGCTACGGTCTTAGCGTGACAACCAAGAATAGCATAATGGGGCGAAAACCAGTCCATGCCTAAGATAAAATCAAAATCTACCATGTTGAGCAATAACAAATCGACCCTAGTCTCAAAACCCCTAAGGACAATCAAACATGACCGATATACGCGGTCCACAACGAGATAATATCCCACGAGAGTAGATACATAAACAAGGGAACTCAAAGAATTCCGATATATCCCCAAATGCGAAGAAAAATAAGAATACACATAAGAATACATAGAGCCTGCGTCAAATAATACTGATGTATCCCTATGACAAACATGGACGATACCTGTGATAACTGAATCCGAAGCGACGTTCTCTGAACGGGATGGAAGAGAATAATACCTGGATTGGCCTCTCCCTCTAAGGCGACCTCGGCCCCCCCGACCTCCATCTCGAGTTGGCTGAGGAGGTGGAGTGGCATCTAGGGTTAGAAGAATAGCCGGAGGATCTGGTGGAGCACGTGGAGGCTGATAAGTTTGCAAAGATGCACCACTCCTATCTATAGGGGAATCTCTAACCATGTGACAAGTGTAACCACACTCAAAACAACCCCTCGGAGGACGCTGCGGTTGAGGATGACTCTGAACTGTCCTGCTGGACTGGCTGGTAATGGAACCTCGGGCAGGAGGCATACTAGATACTGGAGGTGCATAATAAGGCTCCTGAGGTCTAGGAGGAGCTGGAATACCGCTGGCTGCTGGAAGAGCTGAATGAACATAGCGACACACAAAACCCCTACCATAATGTGCTGCTAGTGCACGGGCTCGTGAGAAATGACTAGTCTCTCGAGACCTCTTGGTCTCTATCTCCTCTTTGTACTGAGAAAACATGCCCTCTACCCTCCTGGCAATACTCACTGCCTGTTGATAAGTGATATCCATCTCTAACTCTCTGGTCATACTGGCCCGAATACTGGGGTGGAGTCCCTCGATGAAACGACGAACCCTCTCCCTGACCGTGGCAACCAAAGTCGGTACATGACGAGCTAACTCACTTAAACAGACTGTATATTCCGACACATTCATATCACCCTGGCACAACTGCTTGAACTCTGCGCAACAAGCATCCCCGAGGCTCTGAGGGACATACTCTCATAAAAACATCTCTAAAAATTGAGTCCAAGTAAGTGAAGCTGCCTCGTCCGGACTACTCAGCTCATAGGCCCGCCACCACTGATATGCCGCTCCCCTTAGCTGGAAAGTGATGAAAGAAACCCCACTCATCTCCACAATACCCATAGTGCATAGAATATGATGACACTCCTCAAGAAACCCAGAGCATTGTCTGAAGCTAGTTCGTTGAAAGTAAGTGGGTGGTACTTCTTGTCCCTCTCAAGTCTGAGCGGCTCTGCCTCAGAAGTAGCTACCCTAGCCTCATGCTGAGCCGAAACCACATGGGGTATAAGGATGTACTCTGGGGCCTGATCAACCTGGACCCTCTGCTCAGGAGTGCGAGCTGCGAGACTTTGTGCCCCTCCCCCGGCCTGAGATGTGGATGTGGCTAGCGAAGTAGCCCAACCTGAGTCAGAGTGCTGAATATGCTCATGAACTGAGCCAAAGTCTTCTGGAGGGCTGGAGTAGAAATAGGGACCTCCTGTGCCGGCCCTCCAGCTGGAAATATTGTGGGCTCCTCTGTCGCTTCTCTCGTAGGTGCTCGGGCTGCACCGCGTGCTGGTCCTCTACCCCAGCCCCTGCCTCTAGCAGCTTTGACTGGGCGCTCGGGTTCCTGATCGTCGGTCCTCTCGGTACAGGTCCTCACCATCTGTGAGAAAGAATAAAATAGAGATTTAGAATTTTTGATGTCAATAACTCGCATGACAAGGAAACCAAAGAATATGATTGTTCTTAACAGTTAAATAGCCTCTGAAGATAGATACGGAAGTCTCCATACCGATCCACTAGACTCTAATAAACCGGCTTGTGACTTGTGACTCCAATGAACCTAGACGCTCTGATACCAACTTGTCACGACCCAATTAACCCTCCGAAAGGTATCGTGACGGCACCTAGTCTCTACGACTAGGTAAGCCTAATTTACGGATAAAACATAATTAAAAATGCGATAAATAAAGACAGAAAAGATAAAATCTGAATAATCATAACGATGCCGCTCGACATGTACAAATATAAATCCCAAAGACCCAGATAGTCACAAGCTTCTACACTACTGTAGCTCTAAAAAAACTGGGAAAAAGTACATAGGAAAAATCTCTATAATAGAAGGGGACTTTGAGGATTCTGTGGACGTGGCAGAAATACCTTGCGGTCTCCTGGAAACAGCAACAACAACTAGCCGCGCGACTGATAACTCGTACCTGGATCTACACATGAAAAATATGTGCAGGAAAGGTCATGAGTACACCACATTTGGTACCTAGTAAGTGCCAAGCCTAACCCCAGTCAAGTAGTGGCGAGGTCAGGTTAAGGGTCTACTGGATTTTTATATAAATCAACTTAAAACAGTATGAAAGTTAAGTAATTTCAACAGTAACAGTTAATGAAAATATTCTAAAACATAACAGTAAAGATAACCCTCGGCTCAGAAAAATGTAACAAGGTGGAATCTCCCGGAATACCGTCTCGTAGTTCCAAGTGATTATGCAGTACATGGGGATCTCCCAGAATACGTCCGTAGTCCCAAAATAAATATGTAGTGCTGGGGGATCTCCTTAAATACGTCTCTAGTCCCAAAATAAATATGCAGTGCTGGGGGATCTCTCGGAATACGTCCGTAGTCCCAAAATAAATATGCGATGCGAAATAATGACAAATAAGGCATCAATTTAAACAGTTCATCAAATCGCAGGTAGGGAAAAGCAATAAGCTAACTAAACATGGCGCACAGAGTATCAGATAGGCAATCTAATATAAAACAGATAGGCATGCTTTCCTAATCTAAGTTAAACAATGTAACACATTAAAGCAATGTAATTAGGGATGGAAATTGGGGCGGGGCAGGACAAACCTTGACCCGTTATAATTTTGACCCGCCCTGCCCCGTTTAGCCTTTTTTCAAAATCTTGCCCTGCCCTGCCCCGCCCTATTAAGCCCTGCCCCGCCTTTGCCCATTTAGTTTTTTTTAATAGTTTTTTTACTCTTTATTTTTCATTTTTCTTTATGTTACTTAATCTTATTTTGTTTTACTTTTTCAATATTTATTGACATGTCAATAAGAGTTGGGTGTATCAGTTGAAGAAAGTATGGTTTTTATTAACAAATGGTAACACGAACAAATAATATGTATATCCAAATACAAATACACATTAGTTGGTTTCATGAATGTGAATATGTGATCTCCTTCTTGTCAGTACTACTACAAAATTCCCAGATGTTGCTACTGGGTATTGAGAAGGAATGACAATATCAAGCTGCCTTAGCCATTCTCCTGTTTCTGGACTTTGTAGAATACAAACACACATATAAGTATAGTTAACAAGTTTTTAATACATTATATACATATATATATATTACAATATAGCAAATATATTTCTTTGTCAAAAGAACGCTATGATACTTGCATTCATGAGAACGTTATGATACATGAATTCATAAATTTAATATTTCAAATTCATCTCTAAATGAAACTAACCAAACTAAATGAAAACAAAAAAAAGTAGGGGCAATAAAAACGGAATCTTGCCCTGCTCTAATAAAAAAATTCAAAAATTAACTTTTGCTCTGCCCCGCACCGCCCTATTTAAATGGTCCCCTGCCCTGCCCCATTAAGAGATTACCCTGCCCCGCCCCAATTGCCATCCCTAAATGTAATAAGAGAAAAATAATTTATAATTTTCAAAGGAAAAATGGGATTTTTGCAATAATGGCCCGTGTTCGTACTCATCACCTCACGTACACGGTGCCTACACTACAATTTAATGTCAAAAGATCGTAAGGGGAAGTCCCCAACATAGATTTAGGCAAGCCACTTACCTCGAATGCTCAAATCAACTCGAAATCACGTTCTTGCCACGAGTACCCGACTCCAAATGGCCCAAATCTATTCAAATTGATTTGCATAATGTAAATATAACTTCAAGTAGTTAATATAACTAATTAATTCAAAGTTAATATTCGAAATAAGGAAAATCACCCCAAAAAGTCTTCCGGGCCCATGCCGCAGAATCAAGTAAAAGTTACCAATATAGAACACCCTTCACGAATACACTCGAGCAACTATCATCAAAATCCGACGTCAAAATCCCATTACATTCTCGGATTTTTAATTCGGGAACTTTTCTCCCACTTTCCTATTTTTCCTCTCAAATTCCTTGATTAGATTGAAGAACTTGCTATAGATTGATGAAATACAAATGATATAGGATTAGGAGTCGTTACCTACTGATCTCCTCTTCAAAATCATCACAGAATCGCCTATTCCCGTGCTCCAAATTGATTTTAGAAGTTATAAAATTCCAACCCTCTTATCTATTTCTGACCAGCGATTTCCGCTTCTGCGGTTAATGGGGCCGCACTTGCGGAAAAGGCATTGGAGGTGCGAAAAATAACTTAAAGGCCTGGTTCCGCACCTGCGACTACTAGACCGCATCTTCGGAAACCCAACAGCATCTTCGGAAACCCAACCGCATCTACGAGCCTGTTCGTCTTGGCCATTTTCCACATCTGTGCACGCCTTGACGCACCTGCGGCTCCCCCTTCCGCAGGCGCGAAACACCAGAACCAGCAAACTTCAGATTTTGCTCAAGTCTAAAATTCTTCCCGTTGAGCGTCCGCAACACACCCTAGGCCCCCGGGATCTCGACCAAAACTACCAAACAGTGATATAACATCATTCAGACTTAGTCGAGCCTTCAAACCACATCACATAACACCAAAACCACGAATTAAACATGAATTCAACCTTAGGAACTTAACATATTCCGAAATCCACAAACGATGCCGAAACACGTCAAACCTATTCCGAATGACCTCAAATTTGACACACAGGTCACAAATGACACTACGAACCTCCATCCACTTCCGAAATTCCATTCCGATCCCAATATCAAAATTTCACCTATCGGCCGAAATCGCCAAAAATCTAACTTTCGCCAATTCAAGCCTAAATCTACCACATACCTCGAAAACACATTCCAGACGCGCTCCTAACCCCATAATCACTTATTGGAGCTAACAGAGTTAAAAAATTTCTATTTCGGATTCGTCTTCACATAATTCCGACTACAGTCCGATTTCTAAGGCTTAAACTCATAATTAGGGACTAGGTGTCCCAAAACTCTCCGAATTCCATAACTAATCACTCCGGCAATGTCCCAAAAGCATGAATAAACGTGGGGAAAGCAATTATTAGGGGGTCGGGGCTCTAACTCTCAAAACGACCGGCCAGGTCGTTACATCCAGAAGGCACTTTAACATATCCTTGATCTCCTTCAGGCCTGCATCCCCAGGTTCTTTGTTCCTATTAACTTCACATAAAAAAGTAGAACCTTCATAGTAAGGAGTTGGAGAAGGATAAGAAATATAAGCACAACCATGAAAGTGACCATTTTGACCACCACACACATCACACTCATTCTACAAATAAGAATGAGTTGGTGCACATAACTCGCTCTCAGGAACGTTTTGAAAATTTTGCCACGGGTGGTTTCCTTCACAATATGTATACAGATCAAAAAATAATTACCAACACCTAAACTTCCATAATTCCAAGATGTCATGTTTCTCAATTCAACAAGTAAAAAAAAATAAAATTAAAAAAAAATAAAAAAAATAAAAGTTCAAACTTGCAACCTAGCAGTATGTACAATTACAACTACATCGTTAGATACCCGACAACAACGCCAAAATTTAATCACGCCCAACTCTAGTCTTAATAAGGATAAGCGGTCGTTGCAAATATAATCCGGTCTAAAAGTCCGGAGTCGAATCCCATAGAGAACTAGGGTTTAGCTACAATTGTTCACTATCACTAAGAAGACAAGATCGAACAATTCCTAAGTTATAAATATTAAGATTCTTATATCTAATTAACTAACAAATTAAAGTAGTAAATTATCAATTAAAGATACTACGGGTTGGAGAAAAGATTAAGGAGGTCTAGAGTTAAGATTTTCCCAATTGTCTCCCGTTACGTCTTCTATAATTTCGCATAAGTATTCTCTATCGATCGTGAGTACTCGACTTATCGTAATTCTCTCTCGAGCAACTACGACAATGTACTAGTCATAATTCTCTCGAATTACAATAGCTCACACTTTTTCACCGCTCATTATGATCACATCAAAGCTTCGTTATCTCTAATCCCACTTTTAAACCTGTCGTATTGATCTCTGATATTCCTTAGGAGTGAATTTGTTCAACAACCACCTAAATATGTATCCTTTCTCAAGTAACACATAATAAATAGGCACAATCAATCAATGGCCATTCAATCAACAACAGTAAACGCGTGGTTGAACAAGTAGATAAATCTAACAGTTTAATTATATAAAAATATAACGTGAATTTATCTTACAAAAGATTCCATCAAAACCCGATATAACAAATTAGCTACTCATAATTGATAAACAATCATAGTAATATTCAAAAGCATTAAACTACAAATTAAAGGAAAGTGGAGAGAAATAACTTAAGTGATTCGTGCTTTCAAAGTATTCCGTAGCCTCTTGCCTCTCTACTGGTGTCTCACGCTCTCTAATGATGTCTAACCCTCTCTAAAACTAAAATTTAGGGGTATTTATAGGGTAAAGGCCGAATTTACATGTCCAATTCTAATGAGGACTTAAATTTCTTTTTGGATGACATTGATGGCGCCTTGCACTGTTTGTAACACTGTCGTTTCGGTGCAAGGCACTGTACGCAGCATTGTCTTTTCGGTGCAAGGCATTGTCTGTAGCAGTGTCATTTCGGCGCAAGGAACTGTCTATGGAACTGAATTTTCGTTGTCGTGTCTTCTTTTATTGCTCCATTTTGTAGCCTTGAGGTACCATTTCATGCATCTTCTTTCCAATTCATGTCCAAGCATTCCTACACAAAAAATAAGCTTTATTAAGCGTAATTGTTGCACAAATTAGCATCCAAACAACAAGCAAGTAGGGTAAATAACGTCAAAATATATAGAATTATCGCACATCATCACCGCCTCATCCCAATGTATGCGGGTGGAGGTGTATTCAAAGTACCACACTTAATCTTTTCAGATTTTAAATTTTAATAATTTTTTTATCTTTTATATGTAACATTGGAAATAAAAATTATTATTGCATAAGTTTTATTTTTAACGACAAAAAATTATTTAAAGCTCAAATAAAATAAATTAGATCTCTGACAATCAATCTACTTATACTTTTTCTAAATATAGATGATGCAAAAAAGAAATAGAGATCTTATTGATGATTGAAGCTTATTCTCGGAAGTAACGAATAATTCTTCAAACAATAAATAATAGGATTCTTCCTAATTGAAAATATGATTTAGTTGAATTTTTTATGGGGGGTACAACTTACAAGTTACAAGTTATGGAAATTGTGTCTAAATAGTACTATTATTTGTAAATGTTTGCTTTGTTTAGCTCATGCCTGTTATTATCATTTATTATATTAATTACTCGTACTTAATTGATTTTTAACAGTTGAGATAATGGTAGCAAATCACGTGGAATTTGATTGATCCTTTTCTTATCCGATAGTAGCAAATCATGTTAAAATTTGATTGATTCTATCCGTTACTATCATTTATTATATTAAGAGGATTTAAATACAATATCACTGGATAAAGTATATATTTCGCCTTATATTAATTACCCGTTACTTGATTGATTGTAACAGTTAAGATAATGGTAGCAAATCATGTGGGATTTGATTGATCTTTTCTTATTCGTAGTAATTAATATCATTAATTACTGTCATGTGGTTGTTCTCTTGTGATCAACATCGTGGCTTACAGACACGATGTTCACGCTAATAATTTCGAGGGTGTTGCTTTTATGTTTAAAATGCATCATTTTTCTTTGTCGCTTTAACTCCATGACATCTGTCATTCGTCCTGACTGAACCTTATTTTTTTATATAAAGATTAAGACGTTTGAATCTGAATACATATCTGAATATTAAGATGTGTATTAACATTAAGAGATCTGAATCTAAATACACATTTGAATATATTAAGATGTGTATTAAGATAATAATTAACACTGTTTGATTTTTAACATTTGAATGTATAAAATTTATCTTTATTTGAATGTTAATAAACATAAAATTCAAATGAAATACTAACTAATCTAATACATTATCAATAAAATATATAATTTTTTTTAAAAAAGATAGTTGTTGGTGGTAATGGCTAACGAGTGAATGCCGACTAGAGGCGGTGGTTGGTAATAGTTTTTGTTGATGATGGTGGTTCATGCTAGTAGCTAGTAGTGATTGGTAGTGGTAGCGATTATGATTGAAGATGGTGATTGTGAAGTAAAAAACACTTAATGATTAAGATCTGAATAATTAAGATTCAGACTTTAAAAACAAATGCATTTAATGTCTGAGATCTAAATGATCAAGATTCAGACCTCCATTAGGAGCAAACAAATGAGGCCTGAGTTTATTATCCACTACCCCATCTGGTCCACAATAAGTGACCAATTTGCTTTTGGCACGCCCATTAAGAAAATTTTAAATTTTATACAAAAATACCTAGTATGACTAAACTACCATTAATTAAATATTTAATGTGAGGAGTAAGAAAACTTTTTACGGATATGTACACAAGAGTTATTTTGTAAAAATAAATAAATTAATTTCTTGATTATATAAATGAACACTTATTTTAGACCAAAATAAAAAAGCAAATTAGTCACCTATTGTGGATCCGAGAGAGTAAAACAAATATGCTATACTTTTATTATTTCAGAGAGGAAACTGAAATTTGCGTTTCATATACTCCCCCACTCCTTACTTCCATTACATAAGCAGTACTTCAACGTTTTAATTCTAAAAGTCCCATTTTATGAGCCTAAAGATTTATCAAATCCACTAGCTTCTGTACTTTCTTTCTTTGTTTATAACGAGGTTGTCGTAAAAAGTGAAACTTTACCAAAAAATTAATTTTTTTTAGATATATCTATTTTACCTTAGAAATAAAATTCAACATTCCATTCCATAATTTTATATTCGAAGTTAAAAATTAATATATATATATATATATATATATTAATTTTTAACTTCGAATATAAAATTATGGAATGGAATGTTGAATTTTATTTCTAAGGTAAAATAGATATATCTAAAAAAAATTAATTTTTTGGTAAAGTTTCACTTTTTACGACANACCCCTTGCTCTTTCTTCCCCAAGCCAAGTCCAGGGAAATGTCCCATCTCTATATGAGCCACGTAATAATTTGCATAGGATAAAAAGAAAGGGGCACCCTCGGACGAGCGGGGAATATCATAAACTCAAAGAAGACCAGGGTATATATATATAGTATAATTCTTCATTGCTAATTTATGTGAAGTAGTTTAGCTCGAAGCATAATTTAAGAAAAATAAGTAAAATTTTTGAGGCTTGCGAGTTTGAATAGGTCATAACATTTGTGTGGTATGAAAAAAATTAATTTTTATAAGATATATCTATTTTACCATAGAAATCAAATTCAACATTCCATTCCATATAATTTGATTTTGAAGTTAAAACTTAATAAATAAATAAATAAATAAATATATATATATATATATATATATATATATATATATATATATTGTATAATTCTTCATTGCTAATTTATATGAAGTAGTTTGGCTCGAAGCATAATTTAAGAAAAATAAGTAAATTTTTTGAAACTTGCGAGTTTGAATAGGTCATAACATTTGCGTGGTATGAAACAAGTGGTTGTATACGGTTAAGATTGAGTATGTCTGATTTTATAGACTCGAGAGATTGCCTCGAGAATAAGCTCATAATGGACCAAGCTGGAGCTCGAAGACACTGAGATCGAAGTACCCGCTGAGTAGGAGACCAAGCGTGACCGACGTCGAGTAACATAATAGCAAGATATCAGTAATCGACCATAGATCTCGACGGAAATCTCGGAAGTAATTGAATTGCTAACGGTTATTGAAATCAATCATGAGATTTATTTCCGAAATTAGAGTTGTACCTTATTTATGATTCCTCTACTATATAAAGAGGAACCCTATTCATTTGTAAAGGGACATTCACTGAAAAATAATACATACGCTACTCTTTATTTGCTTACATTTCTCTACCGTTCTTAATGTTCTTAATACATGATCTCGAGGTTGTTCTCATCGAGGTCGATATATTGCTACAACACTGGTTTGATTTATTTTTACTGTTCAACTCATTTATTTAATTCTTCATCTATCAATTGGTATTGAATCAGACTACGTATCCTTAAAACCACAATACAAAATTAATTGTTACTCGTATTTCGAGGTAAACAGTTTGGCGCCCACCGTGGGGCTAAGGATAATAGTGATTGTTCTGTACTAATTCTGGTAAAACACACTATTTTACACTTGTTCTTGTCAAGAATTTTTGTTTTCAGGTTAAATCATGTCAAACTCACAAAACACATCTACACACGGCGACAATGGCCTCATACTTCACGGAGAAAACGAGAATATTATTGCTCCAGGAACCGAGGTGCCCCAAGCTGACCTCGGAGGAGCACCGCCTGTCAACTCGGTCGACGTCAATTCACATGTTGCTTTGAATGTGGATTAAGGCGCAGACCCCGAAGGAAGTGTACGCAGAGAGTGTCGAACTGACGGTCGAGGTACACATAGCAGAAGAGATGAAGGAGTCAGTCTCCAAGTAATATTTGAAATGCTTCAAGCTCAACAACCGCCATTGCTCAGTAGCAAAATCAGCACATTACACCAAATAAGGTCGAGCAGGAGGTTACTCGCCGTACCGAGCCAGTGCCCGAAAGATCGGGTGATAACAACTCGACAATCGATCCTTCTATAATGAGGATGCTCGAGGAGCTCACTAAGAGAATTGAATCGGGAGAGAAGAAAATTGAGGCCAATGATAAGAAGGTCGAAACTTACAACTCTCGAGTTGACCAGATACCGAGGACACCACCAATCTTGAAAGGAATGTATTCAAAGAAGTTTGTGCAAAAACCGTTCCCTTTGAGTGCGGCTCCGAAGTCCATCCCAAAGAAGTTTCGTATGCCCGACATACCCAAATACAATGGGACCTCTGACCCTAATGAGCACGTTACCTCTTACATGTGCGCCATTAAGGGTAATGATTTGGAGGATGACGAAATCGAGTCTATGTTGCTGAAGAAGTTCAGAGAGATCCTGTCGAAGGGAGCTATGATTTGGTATCACAACTTGCACCGAATTCCATCGTTTCATTCGCCATGTTGGCGGATTCATTCGTAAAAGCATACGCCGGGGCCATAAAGGCTGCAACAAGAAAATCGAAACTCTTCAAAGTGAAATAGAGGGATAACGAGATACTAAGGGAGTTCGTATCTCGATTCCAAATAGAACGCATGGAGTTGCCACCGGTCGCTGATGATTAGGTTGTTCAGGCTTTCACCAAAGGATTGAATGAACGGAGTTCGATAGCATCACGTCAGTTGAAACAAAATTTGATTGAATACCCAGATGTAACTTGGGCAGATGTTCACAACCGATATCAATTGAGGATCATGGTCGAAGACGACCAGTTGGGAAACCCTTCCAGATCAGTACATCCAAACCGGTCGACAGGTAAAACTAGAGGGACGTCGACAGAGAGTCAAGGCCGAATAAAGAGCAGTACCAGCCATATATTTCAGATCGAAGGAATAACAGCCCAGGACGCAACTCCGCCTGGTATGATCGAAGAAGCGATAGAGGGAAAAACTCTCGGGGACGTATGAGTAAAACTGGCTTCAACAAATATATAGATCCTACAGAAGCGCCACGGCTATCGGAGTATGATGCATCAGGGATTGTATTGGCTATCAAAAGGATCAAACATACTAGGTGGCCCAGACCTATACTAACTGATCCTTCTCAAAGGAACCCAAATTTAATGTGTAACTATCATGGAACACATGGACATAGGACCGAAAACTGTAGGCAGCTGAGGGAGGAGGTAGCTTGACTATTCAACGAAGGCCATCTTCGAGAATTCCTCCGCGATCAAGCTAAAAATCACTTCAAAGAAAGAGACGCCAACATAAAGAACGAACAAGAAGAACCTCAACATGTCATTCACATGTTCGTCGGCGGGGTCGATGTCCCACAAAGACCTATATTCAAACGCACTAAGGTGTCTATCACCAGAGAGAAACGGACTCGAGACTATGTGCCCGTAGACACTTTATCATTCAATGACAAAGAAGCGGAAGGCATTTCTCAGCCGCACAACAGCGCCCTGGTAATTTCTATTTTGTTGAATAAAATTCAAGTTAAACGTTCTAGTGGATCCAGGTAGATGAGCGAACATCATCAGATCGAGGGTCGTACAACAGCTCGGCCTGTAGGATCCAATTGTACCTACATCTCGCGTTCTAGACAGCTTCAACATGGCTAGTGAAAATACTAAAGGGGAGATAATCCTACCGGTAAACGTGGTCGGAACCATCCAAGATACAAAATTCCATGTCATCGAAGGTGGCATGAGATATAATGCACTGCTCGGTAGACCTTGGATCCACAACATGAGGGCAGTACCGTCGACCCTTCACCAAATGATGAAGTTCCCAATGACGGATGGTGTGAAAAGGTTTACGAGGAACAACATGTTGCAAAGGAAATATTTGTGGTTGATGAGGTAACGCCGATATCAACACCTTCGACTTCAGAAAAATTGAGCACCAAAGATAAGCAAGCGGCCAAATAGCAATCACCGTCCCCAGCCTCGACCGAATCGGAGAAACAGGTAGTGGACAAAGAAGAAGAAGAGGATTTTCTAACTCCTCGAACTTTTGTTGTTCCCGAAGAATCAGATGCAACCAAGTCAATGGTCGCGGAGCTGGAACAAGTGATACTAATCGAGTACCTGCCTGAATGAAAGGTATACATGGGAATGAGGTTAACCCCGGAACTAGGAAAAAACTCATTCAATTTATTTTTGATAACATGGACTGCTTTGCATGGTCCCATTTAGACATGGCAGGAATCCCACCGGAGATAACAACGCATTGACTGAGCTTGGATCCCAAGTTCAGACCGATAAAACAAAAGATAAGGCCCCAGTCCGAGGTAAATCATGCCTTCATAAAGGACGGGGTAACCAAACTTCTCAAAATAGGGTCCATTCGGGAGATAAAATATCCCGAATGGTTAGCTAATATAGTCGTAGTCCCCAAAAGGGGAACAAACTTAGAATGTGTGTAGACTATAAGTACTTGAACAAAGCATGTCCGAAAGACTCTTTTCCATTGCCTAACATCGATCGCATGATTAATGCCACGGCCGGCCACTAGATCATTACTTTTCTCGACGCCTATTCTGGGTACAATCAAATCCCAATGGACCTAGAAGGCTAAGAACTTCTTTTATCACTAAGTATGGGACCTATTATTATAATGTAATGCCCTTCGGGCTAAAAACTGCAGGAGATACATATCAACGCCTAGTTAACAAAATGTTCGAAGAACAAATAGGTAAATCAATGGAGGTTTACATTGACGACATGTTAGTTAAGTCCCTGCACGCAGAGGAACATTTGGCTCATTTGTAGGAAACATTCGAACTCTTGAAGAAGTACAACATGAAGCTCAACCCCGAGAAATGTGCTTTCGGGGTCGGTTCGGGCAAATTCCTTGGCTTCGTGGTGTCAAATCGGGGAATCAAAATCAACCCCGATAAGATCAAGGCCAATGAGGACATCACCGTCGTAGATACTGTAAAATCCGTACAGAGGCTAACCGGACGGATAGTTGCCTTGGGTCGATTCATCTCTTGGTCATCAGATCAGAGCCACATGTTTTTCTCCTTAATCAAAAAGAAAAATGATTTTGCATGGACCCCGGAATGTCAACATGCATTGGAAGAATTTAAGCGATATTTTGGTTCACACTCCCAAGACAGATGCGCATCTTTACTTATACTTGGCGGTGTCCGAGATCGCGGTAAGTGGTGTCCTAGTTCAAGAAGAGCAACGTACGCAGTTTCCTATTTATTACGTAAGTCGAACCTTAGGAGATGTTGAAACTAGGTATCCACACTTAGAGAAATTGGCACTTGCACTAATAAGCGCCTCTAGGAAGTTAAAGCCATATTTACTATGTCACCCCATATGTGTAATAACCACTTACCCACTCTGTAATGTTTTGCACAAGCCCGAATTATCGGGCCGATTGGCCAAATTGGTCGTCGAACTCAGCGGGTACGATATCGAATATCAACCCCGAACGACCATCGAGTCTCAAATTTGGAAGACTTCGTGGACGATTTCACGCCAAACCTCGTACCTGAGGTGGAAAAGGAACTTTTACTAAAATTAGGTACATCATTGGGGGAGTGGACCCCACTTCACGGACGGTGCCTCAAATATGAAAGGGTCAGGGCTCGACATCATTTTGAAGCAGCCCACGGGTAACATTATTAGTCAATCCATTAAAACTTCCAAATTGACTAACAACGAGGTCAAGTATGAGGCCATGATTGCAGGTATCGAGCTTGCTAAAAGCTTGGGAGCAGAAGTCGTTGAAGCTAAGTGAGACTCTCTACTGGTAGTGTACCAGGTAAACGAAACCTTTGAAGTTCGAGAGGATAGGATGCAAAGGTACTTAGACAAATTGCAGGTAACCTCGCACCGTTTTAAAAAATGGACTCTAAAACATATACCTCGAGAACAAAACACCGAGGCCGATGCACTTGGCAATTTGGGGTCATCGGTCAAAGAAGATGAGGTCAGCTCGTGGACTGTCGTCCAACTCTCTAGGTTTGTGATTGAGGAAGGACATGCCGAAATAAATTCTACGAGCTTAACCTAGGACTATAGAAATAAATACATCGAGTACTTGAAGAACGGAAAGCTCCCATCGGATCCTAAAGAATCAAGGGCCTTGCGAACTAAAGCCGCTTGTTTAATATTAGAAGAAGACGAAACATTATACAGATGGACGTTCGATGGTCCATTGGCAGTATGCTTATGATAGGGAGATATTGACTATGAAGGCACTTGTAGGAACCATTATGGCGCCGAGTCACTAGTTCGAAAGGTCGTCAAAGTAGGATATTACTGGGATAACATGAAAAAAGACTCTAAGGAGTTCGTTCTAAGATGAGATAAATGTCAAACGTTTGTACCGATGATCCACCAGCCCGGCAATCAACTTCACTCGGTCCTATCCCCATGGCCATTCAAGAAATGGGGAATGGACATCGTCGACCCTCTAAATGGGTTGAAGCACGGCCCTCCGAAAAAGTTAGGGAAAATAAGTGATAGATTTCATATGGGATCACATCGCATGTCAATTTGGGATATCCGCAGAAATAGTATGTGACAATGGCAAAAAGTTCATCGGCAACAAAGTAACGAAATTCCTCGAGGATCATAAAATAAAGAGGATACTATCAACACCGTATCACCCTAGTGGGAACGGACATGCCGGGTCAACGAACAATACTATCACCCAAAACTTGAAGAAAAGGCTAAACGAAGCTAAAGGGAAATATTACCCGAGGTCGTATGGGCATATCGGACAACGTCGAAGTCCAGTACAGGAGCAACTCCGCTTTCCTTAGTATATGGCTCCGAAGCCTTGATACCGGTCGAAGTTGGAGAGCCCATCGCCAGGTTTCAACATGCAACAGAGGAATCGAACCGCGAGGCCATGAGTACCAACCTCGAGTTGTTAGATGAAAAATGAGAAGTTGCACTCGTTTGAATGGCTGCACAAAAGCAACGAATCGAAAGGTACTACAACAGGAGAACCAACCTTCGCCACTTCAAAGTCGGGGACTTAGTCCTAAGAAAAGTCACCGTCAACACTTGAGATCCTAATGAACGGAAACTCGACCCTAATTGGGAAGGACCCTACCCAATCCTCGACATAGTCGGGAAATGATCTTACAAACTCGGAACGATGAACGTCAAACCGGTGCCGAATAACTGGAACTTATCACTTCTCAAGCGATACTATTGTTAAGGTATGACTTTCTCTTTTCTTACGTTTATATACGTATTTAGAACTAACTCATTGCAGTAGTCCAACCAAAGACATCGAGACCTCAGATTTTAAAGTACGCATTGCACTCTTTTTCCCTTAGATCTGTTTTTATCCCAAATGGGTTTTTCCCGCAAGGTTTTTAACAAGACAACAATTATGTGCTACCTGAGGATAATTCAATAGTATCCAAGGCTTCTTTGCAATCAACCTCGAATACTAGGGGGCATAAACCTATGTTATGTGTTCGAGAAATGTACCTCGTATCAATGGGCCTCTATAGGAAAAACTTTTTAATGGCCAAACGGTCGAATGAACCGTGTCCATATAGATTTGCCGAGTCTCGACGACAAGACATGTATGCTGTTGATACCCAATTTTTCCCTCATATTTTTAAATATACATATATACTTTCAAAATAGTACATATGCATCATCATTTGATTTATAAACACATACAAGCATCTTTCCTAATTCTTTTATAATTTTAAAAAAAACTTTAATCAATTTATTCGCATATTCTATTAGATAAATAATCATTAATTGCATCACAAATTATTTTTTATGATGATTTTATCACCTAACTTCATCATTTACATCCATACTAGGCTTTAAATATTTTTGGTGCATTTATTATAATTATATTTGCATTTTAAAGTTAAAATTGCATATTTTGCAATAATAACCCGTATATACTTATAATTGCTTTATTTATGCAAAAAATAACTTTTTATATTCTTATAGTATTACATAATTGTTATTAACCATTTTATGCACAAATAATATTTTTACTATTTATTTACCTTTTTTACGAATTATTTACTAATTCAGTTGGGTATTTAAATAATAGCCCCTTTTTACTAATTATTTTGGACCTAAGCTACCCAAACCAACCTAAATAACCCCATCCCAATACCTAAATACCTAGACCAATACACTAACCCAATATCCTCAGACCAAACCGGTCGCGACCCATTTAACCAACCCAACACAACCCTTCTTTAAATCCTGGCCGTTGATATCTAAGATCGACATCCCACATTCCTCACACCCATTTAAACTTAACTAACCAACCCTAAACCCTCATAATCTCTAATGCGCCGCCCTTTAACTCCCTCGTCTCCTCCCCTCTGATATCGTAAGCGCCGTCACCCCCCTAATCTTCTTCGATTCCAGCTGGATATGGAATCCCTTGATGATTTCCTTACCTTATTGGTCTTATCTCGCTACTGGATACTTGATTATAGTATAACCTAGTAGCTTTCCTAATATGGCAAGCCGATTTCTCATTTTCGGACCAAATGTTGTTCGCACTTCTCCTCTTTTCCCATCTATGTTCATTCTTTACCTCTCTATGTACGAATCTCTGAGATTTTTTCTCTATTCTTATTTACCCTATATGTTCGGGTTCAGATCTTTTAAAGATCTGTTTTTATTTTTCTTATTTTTTGTTTGAAAACTCCTTTATTTTCTTGAATGTCTATCTCTCTATGACTTTCCGTTAAAAGTTTTGCCTAATTTATTTGCCCTAAAATTAGGGCTCAGATCTTCTAAGATCTGTTCTGGTCCTATTTTGATTGAGTGTCTTAACCTTTCCGTATATCTGCCTTCTATTTTCGTGATATTGTTTTGCCTAAATTATTGACCCTAAATTAGGGCTCAGACCTGTTAGGGTTCTTATTTTTTTGATTAACATTTTTTTAATGTTTTCCTATATTTGTCTTTTTCGTATCATTTTGATTTTCCTTTGATTATTCTAATTAACTTTACTGACCCTTAAAATTAAGGTTTCTTATTTCGTTTCTCTTACTGATTCTGTGTGTGGCTACTTGCCTTAGGTGTTCCCATGACCTGTTTGATTACTGTTATTTCTGACTTGCCTTAATAATATTCTGATTTTTTTCCTTAAATAATTTGATTGATTATTTTCATGTTTGTGTACCCTAGTCTAAGTCTATTTAAACCCCTTCCCCCTTTCCCTTTAGGACAAACTTGAAAAATCATTATAACCTCACTAGACTTAAATTTTACTCTGTTATTCTACATTGTGGTCTTGGCCGGTTGAAAGCCAAGGCCATTAAGTTCTGGGCTTTGCTTCTCATTATTGATTCAGAACACTGTGTTTTTTATTCTTTTCTTTCACTTCTCGTTTAACTGGTGAGTTACTTAACTTTTGCAATTTCATCCTTATGTGTTCTCATCTCTGAATCTCTGGCTTACCATGTTCTTGGTTCACTTTTAAGCATCATTCTGCCAACTCTTGCATTTACTCGCCCTTAATGCTACTAGTTCTAAGACTATTTGTGCCTAGTTCGGTAATCTGAACTTCTTTAGGGCCTATTCAGTTAATGTATTGACTCAGCATGCTTATTGGATCCTATATCCCTTTAGTATCTGTTTGTGATCTCAACATGTTTTGGGATGTCACATTAAGGTGTTAGCCTAACTTTGGGCATAAGCTGAATTATATTTTGTTAATTAGACCCCTATAACAATGCTTGAATGCTTATCTAATATTTGTGTGCCTTTCATGCTGTCTAGAATCTTTGTAATATGTTTTTCCATACGTGTTTGTGATCCTGCCCTATTGCTAACATGGTGCCCTGCCCTTTCTGTGATTGTGTGGTTTAGCACAATGCTGCCTGCATGCTTAGCGTAATTATCAATCCTGTTTCAACCTGTCTAGTGATAACCCCAATCAATCCTGAAAACATGTTCTTATCAACATGCGTATGTTTTGTGCTAAGTGTTGAATCTGTTTCCCTAAGTTTACATTAAGCTGGCTTTTAAATTCTGTGATTTGGTCAACTGTTTGCCTAATATGTTCAACTTGGTCGTTTTTGTTTAAACCCCTCAATTCCTGTCCCTCAACTTTAGTCCTTTCTCTTTCACCTCTTGATTAAGTTCTCTCCTTAGCCGGCTGAAAGCCAAGGCTATTTTGGTTCTGTCCTTTGACCTCACTCTAGTGTGAGCATTGCTCGGGGTCCATGTGATTCCCCTGTGAACTCTGACACACTAGAACTTGGTCTCTAGTCCCTCCTCTTAATGATCTTTATGAACTTCCCTAGTCTGAGCACTGCCCTGGGTTCTGAAGCCCTTGGGAACTCTGACGCACTAGGGATTTGGGTTCTGTATGCTCAGCTTTGATATATGGTGAATCATCTACCACTAGTTATTTTGTATCTATGAACATGAATTTTTGAACTGTTGTAGGTTGAAGGCTTGGCTTGTCCAAGTGTATTTGAGCATGCTGTAGGATCCCTATAATATACTTATTCTGTAATTTAGTACATTAAAGTCTGGTATGTAATAAATACTTGTATTAACATTTTGGGTTATTAGTAAAAATGGGAAAGGGTTCTTGTTTTACATTCATAATAAAGTTGGGTAGAAATCCTGCCTATAGGTTTTTATACTGTGTTGTATGCTAGAAATCCTGCCTATAGGTGTTATATTGTGTTGCTGAATTTGTATGCTAGAAATCCTGCCTATAGGTCTTATACTGTGTTGTTGAAGTTGTATGCCACAAAATCCTGCCTATAGGTGCCTTATTATGTTCAATCATTATGTGCTAGCAGCCATAGGCTCATTGCTTGGTTCAATTATGTCTGTTATAGGGCATGCTTATTGAAATGGTGTGATCCAATATGTGTATAAATTATTTTTCACATGTTGTTCTGTTCAAATTGTAGAAATCATGCCTATAGGATCTAAAACTGCATCAAAATTGTAGAAATCATGCCTATAGGAGCTGAAACTGGATAAATTGTAGAAAACATGCCTATAGGTTTGAACCAATTTAATTTCTGCCCGTTATTCATGAGTGTTCAAACGTTGTACTGTTATCCTCATTAGAAACATGCTTATAGGACTACAATAAATAGTTCTAGGTCTGTTTCTGTGACTTGCCATTATTTACTATCGCATAAAACACCTAGATACCATGCTGATAGGCTTAATCATATTATGCTAAAATCAGTAGGCAAATTTATGTAGGCTCTAATAACCGCATTAAGAAACTGATTTCATACATGACTGCATGTTTGTTCATTCAACATCACGTAAGTATTCTACCTATAGGACTCTACAATTAATGAAACCTGCTAATCAGTTTGCATGCATTTGCTGTTTAAATGCGGAGGCTAATTTGAGCCCATACTTGTCTCTATTTGAAAGTCCGAACTATTTTGTATGTCTCCTAGTTTTCTCCTTTTGAGAAACCTAAGTTAAGGTCTAGAACCACCCTGAAATAGAGGTCCAAATACCTCCAGGACCATAGGTAAGGGACGGGTAGTGCACGCATAGGACACGAGTTAGAATTGATTAGTGCGTTTTTAGGTAAAAAAACTCAAAGATAGTAATTGGGTAGCAGGAGATGATAGTATGTGCCCGCTGAATAATATGAGTAACACCCCCGTCTTGGGGGAGTTACAAAGTATTATTTATGTTGAACGGGGTGATCCTATAGGCTAAACAATTTAGGACCCCTACCCCTATTGATTAATTCCTCGCTTTCTTTATTAGACTAATTCACATAATTTAAGTTCGGACGGGACCCACCATTATGGACCTCGAGGGGTGCCTAACACCTTCTCCTCGAGGTAATTTGAGCCCTTACCCGATCTCTGGTGATGCAAACTAGTATAATCTGAGTCATTTTGCAATAGCTTCCCTAACGCACCTTAATCCGTTAGGTGGCGACTCTCCCAATATCCAATTCCTTTCCCTTCTCAAAAAGGAGTTGTCAAATGTCGAAACCTTATTTTGCGAGAAAAAGGGGGAGCGACATACGCATGTATAAATTATTCAAAGAAGCATTCTTTCTTTATCGAACATCTCATGTATCGAAGAAAATTCTCTATTATGCAAATCTCATACTTACGATTCTGGTCTATTTTGAAAAAATCATACTTCTGAAAAATGGCTCAAGCGCCAAGTGAAAACATACTTCGAACACTCGGGGACTGCATACTCGAGTTATCTAAATTCAAAGTCACAAGATCTCAAAGGGGCACCCCTCGATATATAGTCCAAGGACATCATACTCGGGGACTAACATTTTGAACAAACTCGGAATGTTATCGGGAAATATGTCCAAGAGACATACCCGAAGGCTACAGCCATATTAAAGGGTGCGTCCAAAATAGCGCGACTCGGAGACGTCTGAATTTCGCAATAAACAAAAGGTCTTCAAATACTTTGAAAAAATCGGTTAAAAGGCTACCCTCAGCAAAGCAATTAAAAAAGGGCTTCAATAAAATCGGCCCTCAAAAAACTAAAACGCTTTGATAATATTAGCCTTCGAAAAACGTCAAGAAGTATCGAATTATCTTAACACAAACACGTTAAGGCACAAAAAAGAAAATGGGGTTCCGGTCATCGGACCCTTAAAAAACCCAATGGGTATAAATAAATGCTAAGGCATAATGAAATATTTTACTAAGTCTTTTAAGCCGAAAAGAAGAATTACTAGCCATTTTCAGAGGCCAAATCGGCCCAATCTAAAGAGCCTAAGGGCCAATACATTAGGTGTTCGAGACCCTGTTCTCACTCAAACCGGACCTAAGGGTTCCAATATTCTGAGCTCGAATATTGAATATTATAGCTCGAAGATTCATCATAAAATCCAAAGGGGTATATTGCTGTAAGCTCAAAACTTACCCTTCATCTGGTAAAAACCTAAGGGTTTGCTTTATTCTAAGTCCAGAATTCACTCGAACTTGGTTATAAAAATAATACATATGTGGATTCGGTCAAGCCACCCGAGATAAAGTCTCGAATGTATTCCTGAGCTCGGGGACTTACCCCCGTCTAACTAAAAGAAAAGCCTGAGGGTTCACTCCGAATTCGAACCAAGGTTCACTCGGTTAACCATCTCCCGCTTCTTCGGGGGCCTCAGCCCCATCTTCTCCACTCTCAGACCCACTAGCAGAGTCCTTTTCATCAGAGAGCGAGGATGCGGCCTCGACCTCGAAAGATTTTGCATTCTCGATGTCTGCTGAGAAGTCAAATCCACGAGCGTGCACTTCCTCGAGAGTCTCTCTATGGGATTGTCGCCTAGCATGGTCAACAACACATGACAGCTTGACTTCAGCAGCAACAGAGATCTCCTATGCCCGAATGTTGGCAGCCTCGATGTCAGCTTGATAAGAGGCCACAAGCGCCTCTGCCTCAGACTTATCCTTTGAAAGATCGGCGGCCAACTTAGCCTCGAGCTCCTCAATCTTTCGAGCCCTGGCCAAGATTTCCTCCTTCACACTTTGAAGTTGGTACTCGGCCAAAGTCAGTTTGGCCCGAACCGCATCTTTCTCCGAGGAAAGACGTTCCATATGCTGTCTCCACCCCAGAGTTTCAGCCTCCTCTCAAAGCTGCTCCATCAACTCACCCTTCTGCTAAACCTGCAAAACCAGAGGGTTAATTGCCAAAATCAAGTTAACACATGACAAGCACTCAAGAAATTATGTTACTCGTTCGATGAGTTCGGTCTGACTCGATGAGCTTTTGTGAGTTCGGCTCGAAGGGTCCTGATCTCCTCTTCCTTTTGAATGTAGAGGAGTTTGAGGCCATATATCTCCTTAACGAGCTTCTTGAGCTCAGCCTCACAACATGATAGTTGATCTAGTGATTTGGAAGATGCTTCTCGGTAGAGCACCATGGCCTGTACACAAAGAAGAAAGTTAGGCTTGAAAATATGTGAATTAAACACAAGCGTAATCATGAAGAAATGAAACTTACTTGTTTCAAAAGCCGTTGAACCTCGTCGAAAATGAATGATGCATCCGGATCAGGACCATCATCACCCTCTGCGAAGCATTCCCGGAATATATCATTCCCTTCATGGGCCAACCTCACATCGGGAGTCTCCAAGGCCCGACCATCTTGAAACTTCCCTTCAGAGAATGTAGGGCCAAGCGGAAAATCGACAATGTTTATTATCCCAAGTGAATCACTTGGGACATTATCTTCTCTCTGAAGGGACTCAGAACTAGACCCTTCGGGCACTCCCGCCGGCTGATCATCGTGGTGGGGAGACGTCCTCACCACCGATTAATCGGGGACTTTGCTCGAAACCTCTTCCGAGATGTCTTCGGTCCGAGTTTGAGCCGCTTCGACCTCTACCAGCTCGACGCTTTTGGAAGCTTTGGTACTTCCCCTCTTTCGAGCTACCAGCAGGAAGCCATCATCTTCACCCTCTTTATCTTCCTCTCGTAGTTGTTGAACTACGTTGGCACGCGGAGCGGAGGGCTCGGTTTTTGGCTTTCGAGCTTTGTTTTTCTTTGGCTTGGGGGGTATCGGGAGGAGAAGCCCTTCTCCTCTTCCTCTCTTTGGTCAGCTTTGGTACCTCCTTTTCCCCAGGCGGATGTGGCCTCATAAAAATATTTTCACCGAGACCTATACGAATAGAAACCAAGTCAATAAGGAGTACTCTACAGGGGGAACCTCGATATACAAGCAAAAGAGCTCACCATGATTTTTAGCCTCCCACCGACCCCTGGCCAAATCACGCCAACAACGCTCGGCATGAGAAAAGGTGGAGGCCAGTTGTCGAACCCAGCCTGCGAGGTCCGGAATTGCACCGGGAAACCAAGGGGAAGTTGCACCATGAAAAGAGAACCTAAGTCAAAAAGGAATAAAAAAAATAAAAACAGTAAACATCATTGATGGAGTTGCACTTACGTTTCATGTTCCATTCCTCGGGGAATGATGTTGATACCCAATTTTTTCCATTATATTTTCAAAATACATATATACTTTCAAAATAGTGCATGAGCATCAACCAGTAGTTTTCCATAATTTTCTGTAATTTTTAAAGGATTTTTAATTGATTTATTCCAGCATTTTGATTACTAATTGCATCACAAATAATTTTATAATGATATATTACTTAATTTTTATCATTTATATTCATATTGAGCTTTAATCATTTTATGTATAATCATATTTACATCTTTAGGCTACAATCGCACTAACTTTATAATAATAGCCCATATATGCATAATTACATTATTTACACAGAAAATGACTTTTTATATTTTTATAATATTAAGTAATTATTTCAGATCATTTTCATATACAAATAGCATTTTTATCATTTATTAAATATTTTTATAAATTATATTATAAATTTAAATGGGTATTTAAAACATAGCCCCTTTCCTAATTAATTTTCGGACCTACCCAGCCCAATACCCTATCCAGCCCAATTACCCTAACCCGTTACCCAATACCCATACCCGTCCAAATTAAACCCGCCCCACCAAAAATTTAATCCTGACAGTTGATCTCAGAAGACCAATGACTCCTAATGCTTCGCCCCTTTTTAATTAACCTAACGCCCCTAAACCCTAATACATTTCCCCCCACCCACCGTCTTCTGATCCTCTTCTCTCCTCACCCCCTCGAACGCTAACCCTCCGTCACATATCCCCTTCGATTCATGAGATCCCTTCTTGATTCCCTGCCTTATTTGGCTTTGTTTCTTTACTGGCTACCCGATCCTGATGTTACCTGACTCATTTGCCTCAAATGGCAAGTGTATCTGAAAGAGATTCGAATCAAATCTAGTTCAAAGTTTCTCATATCTTGGCTATTTACGTCTATGTTTGATCACGCTTAACTATGTCTATTAAAAGACTAAGCGGGCGTTGCAAATATAATCTGGGGTATTATGCCCAGAGTCGAATTCCATAGGGAATTAACGTATCAACTGTCGTCTTTAGATGACTAAATTCTCAATAGTCAACTTTCTCAAACTTTGTGAATATCACTTGATGTTGTTTATACTACTACAACTAAATAGAAATAATAAACTAAATATTAACTAACAATAAGATGTAAACAATGATGATAAAGGTCTAAGGTTATGGTTTCCCTCGTTGGTGAAATTCCTTCTTGTGTAGTTCCTATAGTTTTTGACTTAGTTGTTTCTATCAATCATGAACACTCCAATTATCATAAATCTCTCTTAAGTAATTATGATAATTTACTAGGCGCACTCTCTCAAGTTACGCTAGCTAGATAGCATTACAGTTTACTTTAGACTGCACCCGAGGTATCGTTATCTCTAATCCAACCTCTAAACACTCGGTTATGGATCTCTCCTATACTCCGGGAGTGGTGTTGTTCAAACAAATACCTAAATATGCACTCTCTCTCAAGTAGATACATTACAAAATAGGAACAACTAATTGAGCGCCCTTCAATCAACTACAACAAGAGCGTAGTTGAACAAATAGAGATTAACAACCATACAAAACTATATTAATATCTCAACAAGTTCATCCCCAATGGGTTCCACCAACAACCTTAGATTATAAAATTTAGCTACTCATGCTCAAGAACAACAAAAACCCAAAAGAATTCATAATGCTCAAAATAAAGATTAAAGGAAGAAAAATATAAAACTCTAATGGTTTCTTGTCTTCTCACAATGAGTCTTGCCTCCTACTTGAGTCTAAAAATAAGAATATCCTTCTCTTAGGCGGATTTACAATGTTTAAATAGGGTTTGGAAATTTCTTCCCGTGTTTTGCACTTAAGTCCTTCAGTTTTCCAGGTCTGTCAGCTATCGCCCGTGGTCGCTGCAGGAACGCGGCGCGACCGCGGTGGGATACTCGTATGTTGCTTCAGTTAATTCTCCACCGCGCTCCAGCCGCTGTGGACCATGTTCCATCAATTTCAGCCCTTTCTCTTTTGCTTTCCTCACGGGTTCTTCTCGATTGGCCTCAAACTCCCTTAATTGACTCCAAATTGCTCCAAAGTATCTCCTCTCATAGCATATATCCTGCAAAGCACAAGAAACACTAATCAGAGCATTTTGTTATCAATATTCACCTTAAAAACATAATAAAGTATGGTTCATTAGGGGCGAAAATATAGTCTAATTCACCTATTATCAACACCCTACACTTAAACCTTTGCTCGTCCTCGAGCAGCAAAACCACACTCTAAAGCCTAATCTTCTCAAGCATCACCCTTCAGTGTCACACCATGACATTTCACAAGTATTGTACCTAGCTGTGTAACATCTATGCCTCAAGTGGAGACTCTATATGACATACCACATTCTTAGTTCCTCAAAGTACTCTATACCGAGGTCAAGACTTACCTTTTTTTCATGAATCACGTGCCCTCACATCACACAATTGAGAGTAGTTCCACAAAAGATAATATTAAGAACACCAGGAACTTTAAATCGAAAGAATTCACTCACTCTCAAAAAGAACATTCATATGCTTCACTGATACGCCATAGGCTTGCCCGTAGTGTAATACTCTACTAATTGAGTCTATTCAGTCTAAGATCAATAGGTCTTTATTTGGTTGTAATGTAGGCTAAGGGACGGGTAGGATACATTTGGTTATAGTGACTCACCTCCCTAAGCACTTTTAATACAATTACATTAACATTCAGCCCATTTTCCTGCTTGGCCAAAACGTTTACCATGCTTTGCTTCATAAATTACCCTACTACTTTTAGGTGCAACTTTCTTTTCCACGCCACTAATCATCCAGGACTGCATTTATTTATTGTCCTCTTTTTTTTTTCTTTCTAAGTGGCCTTCAAATTTGTTTTTCTTTCTTTTCACAACTTTACACCTTTCATCCTATCCCTTCTATTTTTATTTGCAAACAAAACCACCACCCCACATTTTGAATTTCATACATTTACTAACAATTCCAGTGCTTATGGGGGTACATGGTTCAAACAGATAGGCTATTCAAACAATTGGGTATGGTTCATTATGTGGTTATCAAAGAAACATACTTATAAGCTCAAAGGGGTTAACTATGGTCAATTGCTTTCAGGTGGATATACATTTATGTCTGGCTTCACAAAGAATTGCCTATATCCTTTCTAAGACTGAACAAATTTCTATTTTGTTTTGTACACACACATGGCAAGTTCTAGGTATCAAATGAAGACATAGAATATGATGCACAAATATCTCACACGCACATGGCACATAATCCATTCCAAATTGGTTCATCAAAACAATCCAACGAGTATTCAAGTCAGTTACAATATGCAAAATTAAGGCATTCTACAAGAGTACTCAAGTGAGCCTAAGCGTCACACCCTAGGGTCTTTGGTTTTCAGGTGTAACACACTAAGGGCTGCATTCTTCCCATTTAGTTCCTTGCCCAAGAGAATACTAACAACGGGAAAAAAAAAATCTAACTATACCCAGTTCAAGCCAAACCCTTGGAAAAGAACCGTGGTCAAAAGAAAAACCAAGGGGGAGTTACTACACTACCTAAAATGAAAATAAAAAAATCTTTTTGGTGTTTTCTTTGGGCTAACTTCCCTTAAGAAAACTGCCTAAGTAGTCAGTCATCAGGAAGAATCCACTACATTTTCTGTTTTTTTTTTACTTCGACTTAATGCCCTCAAGAGACCCGTCGGAAGGTGTCCATCTTTGAGCCAAGCCAAACTAATTGAAAACAAACAATTCAACTATATACAATCAAAACAAGACAAAAAAATATATCCACATATACAACAACAAAATTGTCCCCCACCTCATTCATGAAAAGTTGGCATGTCCCCATGTCAATCAACAATACAAGCATAGAGGGGTAAGGAGACTTCCCTGGTGATCACTCGTCATCAGAAACGGTGGCCGGGTCAACGTTACATGCCCTCCCTAGCGCACGAAACCACGCCATGATCTTCTTCTCAGATTTAGCATGATGGGTGGACATTTCATCCATCCTGACGTTGAGGTCATCCACCGAGGTGCGCAACCCGGCCATATCCTCCTCTAAGGTCGACAACCTGGGACCCTGCTGAGGTCGAGAGGGGACCGCCCCATCATGCGACCTCCGAGGTGGTGCAATATCAGGAATAACTTCATCCTCGTTATCAACAGCTAGAGGCACCGGGTGCTCTTTGCCCACATTAATTTTTCCTGCTTTGAACGGGGCCTTCTTTGCCAATTTCCCGTCAATGGGCTGATTCTCTGGGACCCTGGATATCTGGCACAACCTGGTAACTAGGGAGGGGAAATAGAAAGCTTTCAGTACCTCAGGCGATCGGATGAACATCTCATCATGGTGCACCCGAGCGATATTAAAGTCCAATTTGTTGACAAAGCACCAAACCATCACCGCCCGCGGGGGGCTGACATCGGTGGTATTGCTGGTGGGTAGCAGGCGGCTACAGATAACTGTGAACCAACACTTGGCCTCCCAGGTGAAGGAACTAGAGTTCAGCGTGATGCCCTCTTTGACCCATGTGGGCTCCCCTCCCACACAAATTGACCGCACGAGCATGGGCCGGTTGACAGGTGGTGTCTGCTGGAACTGGTAATGATTAACATCCCCAGAGAATGTCGGAAGCCTGTAAACCCACCGGATGGCCTCCAGTGAGGCATTCACCCTTGTTCTCCGTACAATGACTGTTAATACCCAAATTTTCCTCAAATTATTTTCAAACTGGTATGTAAGCTTTCAAAATCACTCTCTGCAATAATGAGTATTTTTTCTATTTTTTCCATATTTTATCTAAATTATTTCCCTATTTATTTAATATTGTATATTTTTGTAATTCACAAATTTTACTCTAAAATAATTTCAAAATATTTTCTAGTTCAGTATGTCATTTATAATCACTTTTTACTTATTAAAATCCAATTATTTCGTAAATTGGCCAATTGGCTCCTATTTAATTTCAATTACGATAATTTTGCTACTATAGCCCAATTTAACATTGTGTATTATTTTAATTCGAAACTTATGCATTTTTTACACTTAATATTATTTAATTACTGCAATTTCATCTATTTAAACTCAATTTCATGTTTTGTACAATTATTGGTTATTTATTTAATTACTTATCTATTTTTTGGGGTATTCAATAACTAGCCACATTTCATTCAAATTCCATCCTAATTAACCCCAGCCCAAACCCCATTAAATACCCAACCCAGATCGCAAACAACCCAACCCAAAACCGATCAAAAAACCTGACCCAATCCCAAGCCAATCTGAGCTGTTGATCAGATCAGATTAACGACCCAGATTTTTGTTACCTAATTTAACTCTAACCTAACCCCCCCTTTCCGTATCATTCCCTTCGATACGGTTCATCTCTCTATCTCTCTCTACAACTCTCTAGAAGTCTCCTTGACTTCGTCTTCTCCGATGATCTCCAGTCGCCTTCTCCGGTGGATTTTCACCAAAAACTTGGTTCCCTATCATCTCCTGGTCATCTACTCACCTCTCACCTGCTCAGTGATTCCCTGAGTTCTTCAGACGAGCCTGGAGCGGTCCACTCACCTCCTTTGAGCCTTTTGCCATTGTCCGGCCAACCCCCGACCGTTTGAGTAAGTTTACAGTCTCTCCGGCCTAAATCTATGCTGTTCATGAGGTTTTCCCTCTTTTCTGGGTTCCACGAAACCCTAATCTTCTGTATCTCGTTTTTTAAGATATGTTTACATTTTTAGAATATTATGAAGTTTTCTCTATGGTTTCTCCGAAAATCTCGTTTTAACAATTTCAAAACTAGGGTTTCTATACCCTGTTCTCAAAACAGTATATCCTCTTGATTTTAGTCATCTATACTATGTTTATATGAGTATTTAGTGATTCCTTGTTGTCTTGAATATTATGGTATCCTTGTTTCCCATGAATGCTTCAAGTTTTCTTTGACCGTATTATGCTTTGTTCATAGAGTTTCTAAACTCTGCTCGTATCATGTTTTCCTTGTTATTTTCTTATTACTGAGTTCATGAGAATCCTTAATTTCACATGCTTTACTACTAGTGTTTCTGACCTCTTGCCTGTAACTTATTCGATACATCGCTGTTGCTCCTTTTCCCGGGCTTGTGATGTTTCCTTGGATACATGATTGTGTATTCCCTCTGTAATCCTGTACTAATTTTGGATTCTTTCCATACTTATGTGATGCCTTCTTTGAATAGGTGATTCTATAGGTCCATTGTAATTCTGTACCAAATTTTGAGTGCTTTCCTTACTCATGATACTTTCCTTAACTATTTTGGATTCCCTGTGATTGCAATTGAATCAGAGATTCTTTCAGTTGGTTTTCAAACTAATACCCTAGTTTACTTTATAAATGTAATGTTACTTCAACTTTCCTTAATTATATACTATGTACTTGGCTTTATTTATGTATTATGTGATTCTCTTGTCTCTAATTAAACAAAATCAGTCTTATAAGATGATTTCCTTTCCTTACTTAGCCTTGACTGCCCTGTTTGAACTTGACTCCTTAATTGAAGGAGTCCGGTAATTTAATTGATACTAATTGGTTGCATTTCCATAACTGTGCACCCTTTTACCTATGTGACTACTCGTTTTGTTAAACTATATATACCCTGTCTTCTCACTCTACAGACAGAAACACACTCAAGACACACTCTTGAACACACAAACACACACAGACATCTGCACTATTTGTGCTCTTTCTTGCTGTATCTCTTTGGCTCTATTTGCTGCTCTTTATTCTTGCCTATTATTAGCCGGCTGCAAGCCAAGGCTAATAGTGCTATCACTTTGCTCTCTTCTTCTTTGCTCTCTCTTAACACTGGTATGTTCTAGTTAAGTTTACCACATCCTCAAACAATATGTTTTAATTTTGGTTAAGATTCTTATTGTTTCTTTTGTATTTTTATTTATGGCTCTATTGCCTACCATGTAATTAGTATGACTACTCTCTTTCTATGATCTCTCTTCTTCTAGCCTAGCATGATTCTTGTCTTTCTCTCTATGATTCATTATGGCCTATGTGATCTTCTACTGCTTCATTCTGCATATTTAACATCTATTCATGTATTTTTCTCTATCAAGTATCTGGCTTCTAATGCACCTATAATATTCAGTATTCTCAGATTTATATCTATGATAAGCTCTTGGCATATCATATCCTGTGAAAATCTGTTGCTTTGTTCTAATGACTGATTACTGCAAATATGCTGCTATTATTACTTGTCCCAATCCCTTTCCCTCTTTGTGTTTGCTTTTCTTGAGTTCTGCATACTTGTTGGGTTGTGACCATTCTACTGTTTCCTTTTCAAACTAATTTTACAATAAAAGATCCTTATACTATTCTTTAAAGTCCTGTTATTTCAAAACTCCTTTTCAAAACTCAACTCTTTTTAACTGCTCCTTCCTGCAATTCACACTACTCTTAGACCTTTAGGACCCACCCCCTCAGTGTGAGCATTGCCTAGGGACCTTGAGTTCCCTCTGAACTTTGACACATTGAGGCAGGTAATTCTACACCGCACCTATCTCAACTTTGTTAATTGTTGGGTGCTGGTATTGGCCAGGGCCCTCACAAGGACCTTTGGGAGCTTTGCCGCACCCAGGCTGTGTAAGGCTGTGAGGCTCAAAGGGGGGTGAGGCTGGAAGGTTGGGCCTGTTTGAAGGCTCTCTATAGAATAACTTCTTATTTTTTTTCTTTGCAATTACTGTAATTTATTTGCTATGGCCTGTAATAATTTGTAAATAAACTATTGGGGCTGGATAGTGAATATGGGAGGGAATTATGCATGTTTAGTGTAGTATGGGTAGAAATCATGACTTAGGCTTTATTTTCTGTGCGCAATAGTATCATGCCTAGGACATGCATACCATACATTAAAAATCATGTTTAGGGTCTTCATTTTAACATATTTATTATATTCACGCCTATTATAACCTAATGAGTAACAACGACTGCCATAATGTATTGCTCATGCATTTTATAAACATGACATGTAAAAACCATGTCTTAAGGTGATATTTTGTGCATTAGATATCCTGCCCTTAAGCATTTTTATTTGTCAGAATCTGAACGCCTAGTTAACATGATTTAATGCTCCCATAAAATTAGTTAACCTATTTAAAACAATTTCCCGCAAACATGTATTTATTAAAATCAGAATCCAAATGTGCATGTTCACTCTTTAAACTAGGTAGGCAATATATACAACTCCTAAGCAAACCTTAGGCCTAATACGAATAAAAATCAAATCAATCATGTTCTTCTAGTTTGATCACTTCCTTTAAACATTTTGAACCCTGCTGTTCCCAGTCCTGTTTTATTTCACTGAAGCTCATTTACTTTTATTAAAAATCCTGCTCTATCTTAAACAGTCTCGAAGTTGTGCATCTGTTTCTTTTACTGAGTTTTACTGACTCCTACTCTATTATGCCTTCAAACTACTGGGTTTTCAAAATGCCTCATTCTGCTCAAAATCGTGCCATTTCGAATCCTTGTTTTGTATGTCTTTCAAGTCACTATATTTTGATACCATTTTACTACTTCTTTTGCTACAATTCTTTGAAAACTAATAGCTATTGCTCTATGTTGAGCTACTGTATTTTTATTCACTTATCCTTTAAAATCATTTCGAACCCATGCTTTAATAACTTTCATCTATTTTTACTAAAATCTTTTAATCACTGCATATTTTCAAGTTTTACCGCTGCCTTTAACTACTGTCTATTTTGAAATCGACTATCAGTTTTGATTAAAATTTTTGCCTTCGTTAAGTTCTCTAATCCAGACTCCTACTATTTTACTAAACTTCCCATTTTCAAACTCATGTCATGAGACTTTAATTGTGTTTGAGACGTGCTACTTACATGTCTATGTGTGGAGGGATTTGTGGGCCTTTCTTTGTCTTTATATGTTCCTTCATATGTGCAGTCCTACTTGTTTTTTTGTATGTCACTTAGTATTTTGTCCTTTAAACCTAAGGGTTCAGCCTAGTTCCTGCCTTATAGGATTAGTAGTCCTAAATACCCTCCAGGACTTATAGGATGGGACGGGTAATGGCACGCAATAATCATTCGTGACCAACACACGCACTTTTAACAACCTTTACGGGGTGAGAAGGGTAGAATACGGATATGATGACCGGTGCGCTAATACCACGTGTAGCCGCCTTTTCGAGGTGTGACATACCGGGTATTGCACTAAAGTGATCCGTATTACCTTAAACCTAGGACAATTATTTTCAAATTTTTATTCTAATGTTACTCCAAAACCTTCAAAGATTTTCATACTTGTTTTAAAATTCCCTCTTATATGCACCTTACTTGTTATTTGCTCACCGTCCAAATTCACAAAACTTATTGGCTGGTACCCACAGTCGTGGATCTTGAGGGGTGCCTAACACCTTCCCCTTGGGATAATTTCAAGCCCTTACCCAATCTCTGGTAACGCGAACTAGTTCATGAGTTATCAACTCTAGGTGCCCTAACAGACCATAAAAATCGTTAGGTGGCGACTCTTCTTTAAACCTCTTCCTTTAAGGAGTTGTCCAGAATGTCATAAACTCGATCTCTCCGTACCTAACCCGTGCGATAGAAAAAGGGGGCGCGACAGTGACTACCCGGTTCACATGCTCCGGGCAGTTTGGATAGAATTCCCGTACCATTAGAATGTTGGCCTCCTCAGGTTGTTCGAAGAATATCTCCAACTGGCGCCTTCGAATTTCGACGAACATTTCTGGGCTCTCATGTTGTAAGGCAGCCCTGTCAATTGGCACCTCGTGGACTATCTTCCTGGAGGACTTAGCATCATACCTGTCCTCAGCAGCCTTTGACACAAATTGGGAGGAGTCAAACCGACTAGTGCTCTCTGTGTTTCGTCTTTTGAGTGAGTGAGCCATGGTACCTGGGATAAGAAGGACAAAAGTTAGAGAGTGTCAAAGTTATGTGCCCATCGGGTGATTACTCAGACTTCACCACCACGAAGGTCACAATGCCCAAATTTTTTCTCAATGGGGCCACTTTACAAACACCACATGGGCATAATTTGTAACAAGCATACATTGGCTCCATATAGACTAACTCTTCCCAATTATTCAACACAAACAATTACTAATCTCACCCCAACTACTCAAGAATCACCCACCATTGTCAAACATACACCAACCAACCAATATCAATCTATAGGGTCACAAACCTTCCAACAACGAGTAAGAGGGGGTGAAGAACCACCATTACACACAAATACAACAAGAGTCTTCTATAAAATAGAAAAAATACAACAATACAACAATGTGATGACCCAAAAGGTCATCCTAAGTAATTCTAGTTAAGTATGTGTTCCGAGGCCCCAAAAGCCTCCGTTAATCTCACCTCGATATGCGTGCGCAACCTGGACATGTTGCCGGGAGGCTTCTATGTGAAAATTTTGATAAAAAATGGAATGTTTGAATTGAATAATTGAATAAAGTTGACTTGGTCAACATTTTTGGTAAACGGACCTGGACCCGGACCCGGACCCGGACCCGTGATTTGACGGTCCCAGAGGGTCCGTAGGAAAATATGGGACTTGGGCGTATGCCCAGAATCGAATTCCGAGGTCCCAAGCCCGAGAAATAAATTTTTAAAGAAAATTGTTTTATGAAAATAATAAAGCATTTTAGAAATGAATAATTATCTTAAAACCGTGTTACCGGGCCCGTATTACGGTTTCGGATCCCGAAACATGTTTATTATATGTTATGTGACTTATTGTGAAATTTGGTGTAAAACGGACTTGAAATGACGTGATTCAGATTAAAATCGGATAAGTTAAGCTTTATGAAGTTTTAAGAAATATCTATGAGTTTTGAGGTTTAATTTGTTGATTTGATGATATTTTGATGATTTAAAAGCTTGAATAAGTCCGTAGGATGTATTGCGAGACGTGTGTGTTTTCGATTTTGAGACCCGAGGGCTCGGGTGAGTTTCGGGTAGCTAACGGGATGTAAAAACATGAAAAATCTGGTGTTTTGACTCAGTTTCTGGTGTTTCCTTCACTACGATCGCAACCATCGATTCGCGATAACATAGGCTTAGGTGAAGGGGGAGATGGGTTTCACTATGCGATCGCATCTCGTCTTCCGCGATCGCATAGTGTGTCAGTGGAGTCAGGTGGGGGCTGGGTAGTATCTCTCTGCGATCGCGTAGTTTTGTCTGCTATCGCAGACGCCTGGCCTGCTCCCTTCCGCGATCGCACCCCCTTGTTCTACGATCGCATAGTAGCAAAACGTCAAGCTCTACGATCGCAGCTNCATTGTCGACCCCCAAGCTAGGATCCTTCAATAAACCTTTGGGTAAGTGATTTCAACTTCTATTTCTTCCACTTTCCTTTCATAATCACTAGAAAATCTAGGCCTAAATTCCTAAAATCAAAGTAAACATTAAGGGTTTTGGGTAGAGCTAGGGCTTATGGGATATTGGGTGATTCAACCTCAATTTGGGGTCGGATCTTAAAACAAATCATATATTTGAACTCGTGGGGTTATGGGTGATCGGGTTTTGGTCCGAACCTCGAGTTTGGACCAAGCGGGCCCGGGGTTGAATTTTGGTAATTTTGGAAGAATGCTAGAAATTGAATATCTAGGCTATGGGATTGTGTTATTGAGTCTTTATTGATATTATTGAATTAATTATGCCTAGATATCGTTGTTTCGGAGTCGGATTATAAAGGAAAGACGGTCTTAGAGGGTTGATTGCTATACTTTGGACCGAGGTAAGTGTCTTGCCTAACTTTGGTGAGGGAATAGGTATTATTTGCTATGTGCTAAGTGATTATCATGTTCATTGCATAGGTGAGGTGACGAGTGCCTATGCAATGTGTGTCAAGCATGTCCGTGAGTCTAGTTTGATAGAAATTGCAGTATTTCTTCCATGTTTAGCATATTATGAGATTGTCTTTACTTGGTAATTTATTCTTGATTGAAAGTATTGGCTGTTGAGTTTGAGAAGTGTTGATACGAATGATAATCCAAGTGTAGAGTATGCGATTGAGGTGATTGGTTGTAGCTGAGACCCTTGCCGAGCATTTATTGAGTTATTAAATTGATGTTTTCCCCTTGCCGGGTGTTTTGAACTTCTTATTTCCAC
>ML253719.1:15633-28377 GCA_005239495.1 Nicotiana undulata | reverse complement strand
CCCCCCCCCCCCCCCCAATTAGGCCAATCCTTAGACAGTCGAGTCTTCATGTACACCTGGTGCCATTGAAGAGCCTTTCTAGCCAATCGACAATAAGCCAATTTCACATTCGAAGCTTCAGGAGTCTGATCAACTTCAAAAAATTATTCACACTGATACAACCAATCACGAAGCCCGATTCCATCAAATTTAGGGAATTCCAATTGATGGCTTCTGGTGGGCAATTCATATTCCTCCCTTCGTAGACCCCTTTCTGCTGATGTTGTTGCTTCTTCTTCAACAACAGTTTGTGCATTTGCCCCAGTCGGTCAATAAAATCTTCTTAAATTCTTCCATCGAGTGTGTGAGCTTTTCATCCATAGTTCTACGCAATTCTTCCACTGATCTAGTGATCCCTTCGAATGATCCTCGAAGACCATCCAAATCTCGACGTAGTTCTTGAATTCTGGTGTTATGTTTCCCCATTTTCGATTTACAGATCCAAGGAAAAGGTCTGCTCTAATACCAATGATATCAGCTCACAAATTTAGAGGAAAATCTAAGTATCCTAAATAGCAAATACGGAGAATTGCTCTTGAACATATGACTTAAGAAGGAGAATATTCCGGGAATTTAGAGAGAGAAGAGAGAGATTTCATCCAGATCCAATTACAATGAATGAGCCTTACAATAGCTATGAATTCAACTTTATGAATAAAATCCAATTGTAACGAACTGTAACTAACCTGTAACAAACTAACAACAACAAACTAATTGTAACTAATTTCCGGAAACTAACTAACTGCTGCTCACATGCCTTTCACGTGACCGTGTATTAATCCCCAATTTATTCTGATCGTAATATTAGACTTTAGACCTTCTTTGTTCTATAGGTACTCCAACGCATCGACTAATGTCAGCAATTAGATATTTTAATAGATAAATAAAGTATTTGAGTAATATAATAAAGAAAAATACTTACTCACGTCTGATTCAGTTACCAAATCAGTTCACACGTGTGTCATTCATATAAAACTTAGGAAACAATATTAGCTAATTGTTAACATGGTTTGGTGAATTGAGGGCCTCGATAAAAAAAATCCATTTCATGTTATGTGATATTTGTATTATTACATGAAACTATTTGGATAATGGCTAAATTTGGTATTTAATTTCAATAGTCTATGTTCTCCGTAGAAAGGAAGCCTGAGAGCAATGAGAAGTGATTTTGTATAATCTATAAGTTATGGGTTCGAATCGTGAAATTAAACACTGATATTTACTATTGAATAAAATTACTCAAATTGGGTTCCTAAAAGTGCGATCTGTTCTCCAATCATACGTGAACGTGAAATATTTATACATCAAAACACTCATTTTTTAGTCTACTAGTATCCGGACACGCGCATTGCGTGTGTACCCCATAACCATGAGCATAAACTTTTAAGAATATTGTTAGAAAATATTTTTGAGATATAAAAATAAAAGTTAAATTATGTTAGAACATAGATATGCTTGAAATTCAAAAGTTAGAAAGGTGTCATGTTTGAACTCTCATTCTGAAACGTGTATTTACTGAAGCAAGCACATGTGCAAAAAAAGAAGAATTATGTTGCGATAGTGAACCCTTACCATGACGATCATATTTTGCATTGAAAAAAGAAGAAAATCACAGAGCATAAATCGAAATATAAAATATAGGCATGATACTAATTGGTGATATATATGACTACTCCCCTCCATTCTATATGTTGTTGTTAGAGAGTGACAAAGCATTGGTTTTACGAAAGAATCTATGCTTTATGTAGTGTGGAGGTATAGGAAAAGGAAAGACCAAGAGTCAAAAAAACTAATCAAGAGTAGTGGAAGAGTTTTGCAACGTTAATACAATAATTATTACAATATTATTGTTGTGATATTTAGTTTTATAATATTATTCGTTTGAATAGGAAGAGAATAAGGTGTAATAAAGAGAATCTGAAAGGTCATTGGTTGTTTTAAGGTAGTCCATAAATGAAGAAATATGGGGAAAAGGCAAAACAAATTAGAAAAAATAAAATAAAAATATGCATTCAAGTCTAAGATAAATAAAGATTTCTATTTTACTGATATATCTTGCTTCAAATCGAATTTCTTGCTCATCCTACCATCTACTTTGTTAATTACCATATATATTATAGATAAAAACTGCTTAAGTAGTAGAAGTGAGTATTGCATATATTATGCATCGAATACAAGGGGAAAAAATGATGAATAAGCACTTCAAATTTGGAGGAACGATTCGCTATGAGCACATCACATTTTGAATTCAATAAGGTGTAAATCTTACATAATTTTTGATAGAATAATTTAATATACTTCTATAGATATTTATCATTTATTGGAATATAAATTTACTTTTTGGTACAAAATTATTATAGAATATGTAGTGTTTATAGGAAGGGTAAATTGGTTTTTCAAATTTTAAAGGACATTTTAATAAACTAATTTTACCTAAAAATATTTATACTTATAATATAGTATGACGTTCTCAAATCTCGGGGAATTGACGTGCATTATTAAATTTCTACCACTTCCTCAACCCAATGCCTACCCTCACGACACACAACACACAACACACAACACACACCAATCCTTTAGGTTAGACGTAAGTTATCAAATTTGATATTCTGTAATATAAAAATGAACAAGTAGGAAATTCAATTGTCCTATGTACTCTAAGTTGCAAGTTGCACTAAGCAAATGATTACCAGTAATACTAAATAATTTGTTCATTTGGATCAAAGAACATAATTTGTTAACTAATATTACCTTTTTTTTAAATATTTAGTTATTCTGTCTGTCATAACGTGTCTAATTTTTTCACTTTTCAGAGTCAACCAACTTATAAGTTGAAAGATTGGACTAATTTTCTTCAATAAAATTTTTAAATCTAGTATTCCTTCACACATCAAAATGGTTATATATATATATATATATATAACGATAAACGGTAATTAAGAAGTGACAAATACTCAGAGCAGATGAAATATCTCCTATTCAGACAAAAATAAGTTTCTAAATAGCTGTATAAAATAATAAGTGGAGCATTATGAGGATATTTAAATGAATAGGAATAGTTTAGGGTGCTAAGTATAGAAGAATATGCTTTTAACCTAACAGGAATCTTTGAATGGCATTACTACATTTGTTTTTTTCTTTTCTCCTTTTCTAATTTAATTTAACTTATCTTTTATATTCTTTTATTCTTCATAATTTTATTTTATTTATTATTTTTCTCTTCATAATCTAACTTGATCTCCTTTCATATAAATATCAGTACACTCTCTATCATTAGCAGTAACACAACCAATTATGGAGCAAGAAAACATATTCTACGGCCACCAAATCTCCATCTATACCAATTAGAATAGAAATGATAATAAAATATTAGAAAATACAATAGCAGTATAAGTAGCAAAAAAGACTTCTACTATCATATGATACCAATATGGTATACATGTATACCAACAGAGTATTGCAAGTTAATTATTCGCAAAGCAACTTGCTCATTCCGTATACTAACGGGGTATATAGTTGTATGTGGTCGTTTCAATAATTGACTATAACTATAAAAACTATTACATTACACATAATATATGCCCATCAGCACAAAAAACTTTCAACACTGCAAATCATGTTCATATAAATAATTTCAGAATAGTAATTACTTAAAAATGCAGCTAAAACAACCAAAAAAATGTTCAAACTACCATATGATGCCAATATGACATATACTTAACCAACATGGTATATAACTTTATTTGTTACTTTTTGGCAACTGTATGACTATACTACTATTACATAACACGCATGTATATAGAGAAAAATAAAAAAATAGTGTACCACATATTAATATAATAAAGTATTTCAAGATATTGTACTAAACTATTGTTATTAAAAAAAATCAAATAGTATACCAATTAAAATCAGGTACAAGAATCCAACACAACGAAATATGATCCTATAAATCATTTCAGAATAGAATTCACTTAAAAATACAGCTAAAACAATCAAAAAATATTTCTACTACCATATGATACCAATATGACATGGAATTATACCAATAGGGTATATGGTTCTACTAATTAATTTCAGGTAACTATATATGACTATACTACTATTACATAATACACATGCATAAAGAGGGAAAAAAAAGTGTATCACATATTACTATAAGAATGTGTTTCAAGATATTGTACTATAATACTATTATATAAAACAAATGCAAAGAGAAAAATCAAAATGATTACATAATACACATGCATAAAGGAAAATTAAAAAAATCAAGATATTGTACTATTCTACTATTACTAAAGAAAAATCAAATAGTGTACAAATTAAATGTAGCTAATACAACCAAAAATGTTCTAACTAACATATGATACTAGTATAGTATATAGCCATACCAACAGGGTATACAGTTGTGCGCAAAGAGCTTAATTTTATTTTGAAATTTAATTATTAAACTGAAATAATATCAGTTGTCACATAATCTAATCAACTAAATAAGAGCATATGCAATAATAATTCCTCCATGGAATTCCATTAATGTTAATTAATTTTAATATTTATTTATTGAAAATATGGACGATAATTGAACAAAAATTTACGACAATCCTTTTGAAATTGTGGTATGCACAGCAACCGGGAGTTTTTCCGATCAACTTATTTCTCAAGTCCATTTTTCTCACTACGAATACCCTATTTCATTTTTATTTTTATTTTTCAAGGTAATTATTAATATATGTTTCTACAGTCAAAGTACATATCATAGATGAAAAAGTAGTCAAAAGTAATGCGATTCAAGTCATAAAATAAAACAAAAAGGGGAATAGATTTATATTTTCCACATGCCCCTCACGTGGGGTAAAGCATATTAAAGGGGAAATAGGAAATTGAATAGTCTGGTAATAAGTTTGTGAAGTATAGGTAGGAATTGTAATTAATTTGAAAGTGTGCAACATTAGATAATTATTTTGGCTCTGATAGGCACTACGCGTTATAAACAATTGGCCGAACCTATAGGTGCCCCCCTAAAGTTGGCTTCGCTATTCATTTTGCCACATTTACTTCGATCTTTTTCATTTTGACACTCAAACTCATTCTCTCATGTGTCACTTAAACACAAAATACTCATCAATCAAAAAATGAAGAGAGTGTAATTCACACGCGGCTTATGTGGCAAAGTAACCAATGGAACAATGACATGTGACTTTTGTCACCAAATAATTTCAAAATGGATTTTGAACAATAAAAGAAAAGAAAAGAACTACTTTCAAACAACCTCCTGTCATCTTCTCCACCCGCCCCACCCTCTGGTTCCATCATCATCTTCCCACAACCACCAGTGCTCTCACCACTAACATCTATATTGGCTTTAGTAGCATTACAATCTAGTATAGTATTAAAATGAGTTTAACTCTTTTACCAAAAGAATGAATCACTATAATGCTCTAATTAATTTGCACCCACGTGGTTTTGCTCGCATAAGAGTTAACCAAAAATTAGTTTAACTCTTGATGGTGTAAGGAGATTCTGTTTGACCAAAAAGAATGAAACCTTTTGTTACACTAATTAAATAAAAAGGCGATGGGTAAATCCTACTTCAATATAATACATTATAGATCAAACACGTGCTTGATAAAAGATGCTGAAAATGTTAGAATCGATTTAACATAAATGGTATTAAATTATGTTGTTATGAATGAATAGTAGAACACAATGATGAGCAATAACTATAATAAATGGCAATAAATGTAAATAGAAGGAATGGTTCACCCAAATATTGAATGAGGTGTATGATTCTTTCTTCTGAAAACAATGTAAGACAAATGTATATGGGAATATATGAGGTTTTCTCGGATTTGATGCGAGAAAAGGTGGAACAAACAACAAATCGAATCACTATGGAAATGTGATATTTTTGTATTGTCTTTTTAGAGTCAACTTTTCATAAGAGTTCTTATCAAAATGAATATTACATGCCTTTTGCCCTCTCTCTTCTACTATTTATATGGGATATTCCCAAAAACCCTAAAAAGTACAACAGAAAGAATATTCAATAAATATTCCCTTTGAAAATTTCAATGTTATACTAGCCGTTATTCCTTTTCCTGGTGCTCGACCTCTGCCTTAATGGCTTGCTTGGAGGCTCCATATTGTCAAGCCTCGATCGACCTCGACCTAGTCTCCCATGATGAGTCACAGTTCTCACGCTTGGTCACCTCTTCATACCAAATTTTCTTAGCCGGATTTTGACCTATATTGTTAGTCCCTCCGCTTATCGAGGCCGTCTTTTGGTGACCTCAATGAGTGGACTTCATCAATAGCAATTCTTGAGAAATTCATACGCGGAGGTCGAGTAATGGTGATCATTGCCGAGGTGATGACGTGTCGCTCCGAGAGCTGCAGTCAGTGAGACAGGTTCAGGATGATGTCACAGCTGCATGCGTCATCTTTACACATCTTCCCGATGCGTTGCATCGTTCCTCGAGCCTATGTCATTTTGCTTTTAGTGGTGTTTGACGGTTGATTTCACCGATTTGAGCGCCGTGGTTTTGTATAAATAATAAAGGAGAGACCCTTTGGAGAAATATTTTACCCTCCCTCATTTTTCAATATTGCTCATTATTTCTTCTCCTTATTCTTGTGTTCATATTTCCTGCAACTTCTGTCATCACCATTTCTTCTACACTTTCGGCTCCGCCGTATACACATTAGCAAGATATGACTAGCATAACTCCTAACCTTGAGATGCTCTCAGACCCAACTCCGCTATCAGTGGCTATGCCTTCTGGCGGAGGGGAGGCCATTGTTATGGAGGATGAAAGATTCCCCACTGTGGAAGGGATCATTCCTCGTAACCCAGGCTCCAGGTCGGATTTTTTGAAGGAACCATCACATGACCCTGAGCCAATGAAGTCCGAGATGGAAGAAAAGCATATAGCCGCACTTAGGGCCACATACAACATCCCCACTCACATTGACCTGGTCCCAGCCAAGAACGACATGATCCAGGTTCATCGACTTGGGTACTGCGGGTTATACGCCTACCCGTTACAAGTGGGTTACTCTCTCCGCTTCCTCCGTTGGCGGAGGAATTCTGTCGTTACTACGGCGTCTGCCTGTCCCAACTCTCCCACTACATTTACAAGCTTTTCCTTATGCTAATAAAGTTTGTGGAGTTGGCCGACTGTGAAATCTCTATTCTCCATTTGTTGCATCTTTTCGCGCCAAAGCTTCCACATGGGCACGATGATATATCTTCTCCACAGCGGGACCAAGGGGCTAGTGTAAGGAATGGATGATAAGGCGGACCGTCAGTTTTGGTTCAACTTCATTGTTGTCAAAATCGAGCACGTGGTGGCGATCCCCAGTGGATTTCCTGAGCAGTGGAACTTTGCGCGTAAGTGCTCTCATTGATTGAAGTACGTTCCTTCCCCTTTTTCCCTGTTTTGTGGCTTAATCATTTTCTTTTCCTTTCGTGTAGCCGAGAAGCATCCTCCTTCGTTGGTCGCCGATATTTTTGACTGGGTGGCCCGAGTCTTTCCCCACATAGTATGGATCCGTGACTGGGAGTCATTTACAAGAAATTTGGACCCAAGCCCTAGACCGGTGAGTCGGGTTCCGTTCTTTAAATACTTCGACCTCATTACAGTCCCTTTTTTTCTTTTACTTACAGTTTCCCTTTGGTGTTAGGTCGGAGGGCTTTGAAAAAGGAGAAGGCTCTCGTTCCCGCATTTCGCCAATCGGGTGCCTCGACCGGGTTGTAGTTCATGCTGACTGAGTCCGTGAGGAGTACTTCCTCTCAGACTCAGGCTTTGAGCGGGCTTGTACGTAGGGCGACTGCTCTACCAGCGGAGACTTTGGACTTCCCTGTATTGCATCTAGTGGACAATCTTCATCGGGCGAGAAGGAAATGGCTCCGCTGAAAAGGCGGAGAGTGGAGGTTGGCGGTGTGGTTACGGTTGTGGCCACACTCGAGATTGATGTTGTTTTGGATGTGGAATCTGCACGCCCTTTAGTTGCGGAGATTGTTCCCCCGCTAGAGGTCATCGTAGAAGGAGGGAGATCAGAGGCGGCTAAGGTCACTACGGAAGAGGGGCGGTCAAAGGCAGTGGAGGTCGCATCTTCGTCCGTCAAAGGGGAAATGAAAGACTGTGGTCATGGACGATGATGGGTCCGACTCTGACATAGAACCTGAGGAGGTGTGAACGTTCGACGAGGGGTTCACTCGAGTAGAGGTGAGAACGAAGGGATCTTCTCAAAACATCTTCATTCCCTTGGACTACAATTTGCTATCTAACTCGGAGAACGTGGTCCCAACTTTGATTACCCTCTCCACGGGCACCGAGAATAGTACCTTGCATACACTTAAGGATGCCGACCTATCATTAGGCATCTACGGGATGCCCCTGCGAGTAAGTTTTTTGTCTTTTTGGTGTTTTCGTATCTTTTCCTTTTCTTTACCTTCTTCGTCTTTGCTAACTGTTTTATACATGTTTATCAGATTCTCATTCTGGAGATCGAGTGCGCTCGTCGAGAAGAGAAGAGGAAGGCTCTCTTCAAAAGAATGGAGTCCAAGTACAGTGAGTATCACACCAAGAACTGTGCATTGAGTAGCATACTCAATGAGGATGGTCAATTCCATTCTCTCCTGGATGAGCTGAAGCAGAAGGATGATGAGCTGAAGCAGAAGGACGATGAGCTTGTGAGAGCCATCAGCAGGTGTAACGAGCTCGAAGGAACGTTGAGAGCCAAAGAGGACGAACTTGAGGTGAGTAAGGGGGTTGTGGACGTGTGCGTCGACCTTTAGACTCAGGTGGCATCCTTGCGGGTCGAGATTGAGCAGAGTGAAGCTAGAGCCAACGGCTTGAGTAACGAGTTGGCCATAAAAGCGGCGGAGTTGGATAGAACCGAGAAAGCTAGGACAACAACTATGGTAGAGGCGGCGACATTAGCGGGTTCCATCCGTGTCCTCAGATCTGAGCGGGCAAATGAAGTGGAGACATCTGCGCTTAAAGAGGCGAGACTTGAAGAACAGATTGGTTTCCCAGAGACAGAGGTTTCGGACCTGAACGAGCAGATTGTCGTCCTCAAGATCGAGAAGACGCAACTACTGGCTCAACCGTCTTCCTCCCATGTTTCCACTTATCCCGATGTTCCACAGGATTTGTACGAGAAGTGGGTTCATGATGAGGCTCATCTAGACATTTTCAGGGGCTTGATGACGGCCGGGAAAGATTCTGAGGTGGAATTTGAGGATGCTCGTGTTAAGGCACGTGCAGCTAGAGACGCTTGTGGCTACGATCCCAGTACGCCCGGGGAGGGTGATAATGAAGATGATTTAGACGGGCTCGAGCCAGGTGCTTGGTATGGTGATGAATACTCCAATGGCGAGGGTGATGATGGTGATGGGGGGTGATGTTGCCGAGTAGTGTACTTGTTTTGTACTTCTGTTTTTTTTTTTTGCGGGCATCTGTTTGGCTTGTAAAATTTCTTCTGGAATGATACTTTTGTTGTCTGTTTCTGAGATTTTTTTATTTTTCCTTCGAATGTTTTCCTCAATTGACTGCTTTGATTGCAATTCAATTAGGCCGACTGTAAGTTGAGCTCGTACGGGGTGGAATCGTTGCTTATTAGTTCGAGCCGAGTTGTATGCAAGTGTCTTAATTAATTTGAGAGAGGTTGAATATGAGTTGATTTGAACGGGGTCGAATGTAAGTCGATTTGAGCGAGGTCGAATGTCGACTTTTAAGTGATTTGAACGAGGTCAAATATAAGTTGATTTGAGCGGGGTCGAATGTTGACATTTAAATTAATTCAAACGAGGTCGAATGTAAGTCGATTCAAGCGTGGTCGAATGTCGACTTTTAAATTTATTTGAACGAGGTCGAATGTAAGCCGATTCGAGCAAGGTCGAATGTCAGTCGATTCGAGAAAGGTCGAATGTCAGTCGATTCGAGCAAGGTCGAATGTCAGTCGATTCGAGCAAGGTCGAATGTCAGTCGATTCGAGCGGGGTCGAATGTCCTTTAAGTGATTCGAACGAGTTCGAATGTAAGGCGATTCGAGCAAGGTCGAATGTTTACTTTAAAATTGATTCGAACAAGGTCGAATGTAAGTCGATTCGAGCAGGGTCGAATGTCGACTTTAAAATGATTCGAATGGGGTCGAATGTTATTTCCTGGATTAGCGTGATGTGTAAACTTGGTGGAGACGTGTGAACATCATGTGTTTTCATATTTCACTTTGTTTATACATTCATCGGAGAATTTTACATGTTTTTGCTTTCTTTATACATACATTGGGGAAGTCCCAGTCTATCTAGTCCCTTCATTGGTTGACCTGGAGAAGTAGTTGAGAGGTAGAGCGATGAACATATACTTCAATTCGATATTCCCTCTTTGTCGCCTCATTAGAAAACTCCCCGAGAAAACCCAATTAGGACAAAACTCGGGTGAGGGAAAAAGAGTACGACTTGGAGGACGTCTATCCTTAGAAGTTGAAGTATTTGAGGTGGGCGACGTTCCAATTGTTTGGTAGTAATTTTCCTTCCATTATTTCTAGTTGGAACGACCCTTTGCTTACCGCCACTGTGATTTTGTATGGGCCGTCCCAATTGGTCCCCAATTTTCCTTCCCGTGGATCCTTGCTCGCCTGTGTTTTAGCCTTGAGTACATAGTCCCCGACTTTGAGCGGCCTAACCTTGGGTCTGTTGTCACAACTGATTTCTTTGGGGATTCTGAAGCGGCATACAATGTTCCTCCATATAAAGGCGATCACTTCTTGTTCGCGTATTTGGGCGAATCGACCTGCTTCCACCCATTTAGAAAAATAGTCAGTTAAAACCAAAAGAAATCGTGCATTACCCCATCCAGCGAGAAGGGTCTGACGATATCCATTCCTCATTTGATGAAGGGACAAGGAGAAGTGACAGAGTGGAGGTACTCGCCCGCTTGGTGGATCATGGGGGCGTACTTTTGGCGTGGTTCACATTTTAAACAAAATCAGTTGCTTGATAAGTAGGGATTTTAACCTATTATTTGCTCTCTTTTACATGTATTTAGGGCCAAAATTGTGTGAAGGTACTCCCGGAAACTAATGTAATATGCTTGCTTGCAGGGATTGTTCAAAATGAGTCAAAGGAGTCATAATCAACCCATAAAGGAGTCAAAACTTGAACAAAAACCAAGACTGGGCCAAGATATGAGAAACGTGAACCGCACTAATATTGTGTGGCCACGAAAGCTTCTACGCGGTCGCGAGCATTATTTCAAGGTCTGCGAAAGGAAGATTCAGAGAGATAGGTTTTTGAGCTAAAACATGAACGCGGACCGCGTCAAAAAAGTGCGGTCGCGAAAGTACCTGCGCGACCGCGATTGGAACTACGCGGACCGCGGTTGATGAGGTTTAGAGAGTTCACATTTCAAGCTAAAACAAGAAATGTAGTCCGCGTTAGAAATACGCAGCCGCGAAAGTCTTTTACGTGACCACGATGGAAATTATGCGGTCCGCGAAACCATGCTCAACCCAGATCCAAAAGTGAAGAACACGGACCGCGATTTGAATTACGCGGCCGCGAAAGAAAGAGTGCGTCCGCGGTCAGAGTTACGCAGCCACGTAACCTCTGCAGGGGTATTTCTGTCCAAAAATTTTAGCTTAGTATAAATAGAACTTTTTGTCATTTTTAGGTTATGTTATGTTTTTACTGAGCACGTGAGACAACTAGAACTTCCGTTTTGGACAATTTTGTATTAGATTCACCTTATAACATTATATTTTTATCTTTTAATCTAGTATTATGAATTTTATCTTCTTTTCATCTTTGATTTCTGCTATTTCTATGATAGCTAGACCCATAGCTAGGGTTGTTGTCACGACCCAAATTCCCAACATTAGGGATCGTGATGACGCCTAACACCACACTTGCTAGGCAAGCCAATGTTAGAAGTCGATTACTAACTTCCTTAATTATTTACTTAGGCATAAATAAATTCAAAATGAACTTAACTAAAATAATTCCCAACAACATTAAAATAAAATAATAATAATAACAACCAACTAAATGAAACGAAACACGAACTGATTATATAAATAACTCTAAGACTACCCCAGGGTCTGGTGTCACAATCCACGAACTACTAAAGAATACTACAAATAATGGCTGAAAGAAATAGTGTAACTGTTCTGAATAATATAAAACAGTGTATGTAAAAATAGGGGAAGACTCTCGGAATTTGCGAACGCCGGCAGATGTACCTCGTGTCTCCAAATGAATGAATATCCGCTCTAAATATCTCTACTAATGGTCAGTACCTGGATCTGCACAAAAGAGTGCAGAGTGTAGTATCAGTACAACCGACCCCATGTACTGAGTAAGTGCCGAGCCTAACCTCGGCGAAGTGGTGACGAGGCTAAGTCGGGCTTCAACAATATAACCGATAACAACAATAAATAATAAAGGCAAAAGGAAAATTAAAAAAATGGATAAATAAAGGCTGCAACAAAATAAAATAACTCAGCTATAACCAATTCTCAAATAACTCTTCAAAATTCCAAACTTTAACTTTAAATAACATAGTATGAAAAATATTTAAAGAGTACTAAAATAAACATTTTAGCTTTTCAAAACTTTGATTCTCTTTTTCTTGAAAAATCAGTAAAATATAAATGTAAATATCCTCCCTTATCACTCCTTGTTGCGGCGTGCAACCCGCTCCCA
>ML253718.1:19604-66603 GCA_005239495.1 Nicotiana undulata | reverse complement strand
ATTAAATCATCGTGACCGTAGTCATGATATGTAATCTACACTCAGGTGTGGCAACTCATACCCCTGACCACAACTTCGAACAATAATAAAATTACATGTTGTAAATCGCGGGTGCATTTCATGTGGCGCGTTTACAATGTGTCCATAAACGACAAGGGCACGCTATCGTGACTTGTTTTAAGATAAATCCATAAATATTAAAAGCGGCTAAATATTTAAAAAGCTAAATGGACAATAGGCTAAAAACATGTGAATAATCAGATAATTAGGCTACATATCAATAGTTAAGCGATCGTGCTAGAACCACGGAATCCGGGAGTGCCTAACACCTTCTCCTGGGTTAATAAAATTCCTTACTCGGACTTCTGGTTCGCAGACAACTTAAAACAGAGTCTAAAATTCCTCAGTTTGGGATTTCAATAAACGGTGTCCCGGAGCATCGTCAAAAATCCGGGTGGCGACTCTGAAAACTAATAAATAATCCCAAAATCCGAATAATGTCACTTAAAGTGGAAAAACTCCCTTATTACCCTTCATTAATCGAGGGTAGTGAAAAAGGAGGTGTGACAGCTCTGGCAACTCTGCTGGGGAATTGAACCCAGAATCTCTAGTTCAGGGTTCAAGAATTCGAGCTTATATAACTGTTATGTTTGGCTTTCATTATCTGATTTTACATGTTAAACCTAATGTGCTAAATGCCGCTTTTTACCGCTTTGATATTATCTGAACTCTAGATAAAATTGTTCCAAAAACCCCTTATCTCTGATTCTGAATAATCTGGGAAGTGTGTACTTCGTGTGATTTCTTTTCTATTAGAGTCATCCAAATTTTAGAACGAGGTACGGACAAGTTGCAAAGTCGGTGAAGCTTTTGTATTCTCGGTACGCTGCCCCGACCTCGGCTCGAGCTGTCCGCCCGGGTAAGCCTGGTCTAGAACAAAACCCCATGATTCAAACTTAGAATGATGNAAAAAAAAAAAAAACAAGAGTGAGATGTAGGCATTCGAAATATGAAACTCCGTCTATAAAAAAGAAAGAAAATAATTGAATGTCCTCAAAAGTCATGTTTCCCGGTTCCGTCAAAACTGACCGAACTACGCGGGTCTGATTCTCACCGGATGTGAGATACGTAGGCAAACCTCATCGGTTCCGACCCCCAATAAAATAAAAAATTTAAAAAATAATATTTTTCTTTAATTCCTTCTTTAGGAGTATTTCTTAGGAAATTTCAAACAAACAAAAGATTAAAAAAAATGAATAAAAGTATTAGAACCCACAAAATATTTTTCATTCAAACAAAAAGACAAATCAAAATATCAAAAAATAATTTCTACCTTTTTATTTTCCACATTTTTTCAAAAAAGAAATCTCAAAAATATTTCATTTAGCTTAAAACTTAATTGTAGAACATAGTTTCAGATTTTCTCTAAGTACATGTTTGATTCTTTTAGTTTAAAACTGAGCCCCATCTTTGATTTCTGAAATGTTGGAGACAATTGAGTTTCTACTGAACCTTGACTCGATCTTTCTGGGTTGAGTCCGTGAATTCGACTCAAGCTCCTTATCGCTTGATTTTCTGAATATTGAGCTAAAATATGGTTTGAGTTGCTGAAGCTCTAATCCCTTGCTGCATCTGTTTAGCTAAATTGTGTGGTAGTTCTATTTGTTTTTGAAGAAAACTACTTGCACTTTGGTTCAGTTTCTACTAGAATTCCACCAGGATTGTTGGTAGTTGTTTTAGGAAGCATTTAATAGCATTCTTACTGCCTATTTGATGAAAGGTTTTGAGAATCTGATCAAGTTTAAGCTTGATTCCTAACTTAAGAACTGAATACTTGTGTGAACTTTTGGTGTGATTTCTGGTTTGGTTTTTGCTAAGTTCATGGAGTAGTTTGGTCAATTTTTGGTTGAATACCTAAGTTTCTGACCTGAAAATTCATCTTAGTCTACTGTTGAATGAGAGGCTTGACTTATTGAACCTGGTTTTGGTTCTAGTTTGGGAGTTAAGTTGAGTTCTGATGAACTGAAAACTGAAAATTTCTACATATTTGAGCTGCAATGCTGCACAATTTAAGTTTAATTTCTGCACTATTTTGGGCATCAGTTTAGAGGTATTTGAGCAGCTCTTTCCTCTGTTTCTTGTGTGCACAACCTACTCAAACAATTTGCTTGGTTGACTGTTTTGCTTTAGCCAAAGTTCAGCTGTTTTCTGATCAAGTTTTGTTACACTCTATTTCTGCAACTATTTGAAGCTGTCTTTGCTGGGATTTATGCACTTTTTCAGAAGGAATTTCTGTACTGTTTGGATCATGCATCTTCAAGTGTCAGTTCAAATACATGGAGTCAAGTTGAAGGTTGTCAAAAGTTTATTTTGAGATGCTTTAGTAGCACTAGTTAACATGAAGTGGATCAGTCTTTCGAACTCATGGAACATGGCACTTTAATCTACTGTTCTATGTCCGTGAAATGTTAATGTGGTTTGATTGGGATCTTATGCGTGCTTACCTTACGAATTTGAATATGGTCTCACACTTTTGAATGCTACTATGGGTGCTGGTTATTTGCTTTGTTCGCTTGGGAAGTAGAATATTGATGTTTGTTGACATTCCAATGTTGTTGGTCTTTCTATGCTTCTTTCATATCCTACTCTCGTTGTATTACTCACATGTTCATCAGTAGGTACAAGAATGTTCTCCCATTTACCATAGCAACAGAATACTCATTCCCATAGGCTGAAAAAGTGAAGGAGTACCTGAAGGACCCAAGCAAATTTGTTGCAGTTACTGCTGCCCAGTTAGCTGCTCAGTTTTGGACCACAGTTTGAGCTGTGAAACTACATCACTTTTGTCAAATTTCAGGGGTATTGTGAACTGTAGGCGGTACCTCGCAAAGGGCGGTCGTTTGGTCTCGGGCAGTCTACTGAGAAAGGTTGCAATGATCCCATCCGATGCTACGGTTAAGGCAATTGTATTTGCAGGAGGAAATAAATGGATTTCCTGTTTGTTCTTGTAAGCTGCTATGTTTGTTTATAGGCTTGAGATTGTGCTTATGAAGTAGTGTATTTAATCTACACCTTATTTATCTTACAGGAAATAGCAAACGTTATATTATTGCAGTTGCAGATTGTTTCATCTTTGCTTGAATGATTTCGAGTGAAAGCTCTTAAACACAATCTTACATGACATAAACATTGTACATATTTGAAAAGCCATGGGCTGTTTCTGAAAATAGAAAAACCATATTTTATAATAAAGAAATTTCAGGAGTGGCTAAAATTTGACGTTCTTTTTTGTACTGGAGTTTGAGTTGTGACAAATGTTAGACATTAACAACTCTGAAACCTTCAACTGAAGCTTGTCATAGCTACAGTTTTGCTGAAAATCCCAGATTATTTTTCTAAGCATATGAGTTTAAATACCCGAGGGAAGTATGTTCAGAAAGTGTGATTAATTTCTATGAAGCTGATGACTGATTTTGCAATTTCTACATAACTGATTTGTTGCAACTTTGTCTACTATTGTGATTTTGTCCATCATTTGCAAAATGACCAGTTTTGAAAAATAGTTTGTTTTCGCGAATACGACCAAATTTGAGAAAGTGTTTAGTTTTGTAGTTCCTTTCTTTTTCATTCTTCTGAATTTATAGTCACTAAGACTCTTAACTAGATTAACTTGATATTAGTTCATATTGAGTTTATTACTATAAATAATAATAATAATAATAATAATAATAATAATAATAATAAAACGAATAGAAAAAAAAACCAAAAAGCGAAAATCAACAAATATCTTCTTTCTTTAAGAGGTCTTCATCTCAAAAAAAAAAAAAGTGACCAATCAAATATCAAAATCCAAAATACTTTCTTCTTTATCTTGAAGTATTCTTTTCTAAAAAACAAAAACAAAAAATAAAATAAAAAATCTAAATAGATATTCCCTTTCTTATATAGAAGTCTTTCTTCCAAAAATTCTAAAAAGAAATAGTCAAATCAAAATCCAAAAAATATTTTCTTGCTTTTTAGAAGTCTTTCTTTCAAACATTTCATCAAAACAAAAAAAAAGAGCCAAAAATATTTTCTTTCTTCTTTTTAAAGCCTTTCTTTAAAAAAAAATTCAGAAAAATAAAATAAACGAAATTAAAAAAAAAGAGTTAGCTTTATTTACTCCATTCTCAATCTTCCCGAACTACGCAAGATCTTATTCATGCGGCGTCATGATACGTAAGCAATCCACTTAGGATTCGATCATAGCCATAAGTAAATTGAGTGAAAAATAAATAAATACAAAAATAAATAAATTGAGAAAGAGCGAAAAGAAAGTGAAAAATAGAGCGAAAAAGAAAAAAAAGAAAGAAAAAAGAATGACAAAATAACTGAGAAAAACAAAGAGCGAAAATAACAAAAGAGAAAGAAAAAGAAATTGAGATATGAAAAATTCAAAAAAAAGGAAGAGATAAAAGTGGAAAGGGACATTGAAAGGCCGGGATGAAACACGCAACCGTTCAAACACATGATAGAAGCGTTTAACTATTAGGTGTATTGCATCCCAACATGCGATTTCCTATATGTTAAATGTCTCAAAACTAACAAGGTTGTTTGGTGTGCAAATTAGCCAGGTTTTGGTGGTTGGTTTTTCTTGGTAGTCCGGTTTCCCATCCTTCACAAGGTCCAAAGGTATAGATGGCATCCGTCGGTAATCTGCCAATCGTCGGTTTTGAGGATAGCTCGTCATCGGCTATTCCGCAGCCAGAATCAGCAACTGCTGAAGAAAACAGAATATTGCGTCGCCGCATGTTGGAAATGTGGGACGCCTGGTCTAACGGTAGGGAAACGCCAAGTGTAATCCCTGGTTTCCCCGAGTTGATTCCCGATTCAGATGGGCTTTCCAACATCCTTGTGCCCAACCCACTCATCCCATGTGGGCACCCTCTAATGCCGTTTAATGGCCCCGGAATGCCTTATGTGGATCACCCCCAGGCGCCAGATTCAAGAGAACCGCCAACAATGTTCGTTGTATCGCCAATCTCCACTACGGCACATCCAACAGTGCCCAGGCCAAAATCATACCCTCAACACTCGCGATATGAGTCTCCCAGGGGTCAGCAAAGAACAATGAGAAACCCCGAGCAGGAAGAAATGGCTCGGTGGATGAGAAGCATAGAGCAAAGCTTAAAAAACATTCAGGGTTTGAGTGGTCAGAAGAGTCTCTCCTACTCCGATTTATGCATGTTTCCACATTTTCACCTGCCGGTAGGTTTCAAGATGCCAAAGTTTGGAAAATATGACGGGCACGGAGACCCAATAGCTCACTTAAAACGATATTGTAACCAGCTGAGGGATGCTGGTGGAAAAGATGAGTTACTAATGGCCTATTTTGGAGAAAGCCTCACCGGAGTCGCTGCTGAATGGTATATGAGTCAAGAAATTACTCATTGGCATGTGTGGGACGATATGGACTGAGACTTTGTCCGCCAGTTCCAATATAATGTGGACATTGCTCCCGACAGGATTTATTTGTCCAATTTGAAAAAGAAAACCATGGAAAGCTTTCATGAATATGTTGTCAAATGGCGTGAGCAAGCTGCTAGGGTAAAGCCTCCAATGGACGAAGCAGAAATGGTTACGGTCTTCCTACAGGCCCAAGAGGCAGACTACTTCCAGAACATGATGTCTGCTATGGGTAGACCATTTGCTGAAGCTATCAAAATTGGGGAGATGGTCGAAAGTGGTTTAGAAACGGGCCAAATTTGGAGTCAAGCTACTTTTAAGGCTACATCAGAAGCCGTTCAGAATGGGTCAGGTGTTTTGTTGAACAGAAACGAGATAGAAGAGGGAGCCATGATGACTTCGAGCTCGAAGGGGGCCCACAGGGAATTCAACCAATCATATATGCTTCCTAAAGTCCCCCAACACTATTATCCCTATCAAGATGATGCAACATATGTCGTGGCACCGCCTCCCTATGCGATGATGAACGCGCAATCTTACACGGGACCACAAAATTATACGCAAAACCGAGCNCGCCCAAGAGAGCCTTTCCAAAAGAATCAATTCACCCCTATTGGTGAATCATACTCTAGCTTGTTCCAAAAGTTGGTCAGGACAGGTATTCTACAAACAGTGGCCCCGAACCGGCCGAACCCCGAGTCCCCCTCGCACCGGGCTGATGCTAGATGTGAATACCACTCTGGAGCAGTGGGGTATAACACTGAAAATTGTTGGACTTTAAAAAGAGCAGTGGAAGACCTCATCGAGGTCCAGGCAATAGTGCTTGGGGATGAAGAAGACCCAAATACGATGAATAGCCCCATGTATGCTCACACTGGGCCAGTAGTCGGAATGATTTGTAAAGATGAGAAATTTGATCCGGCACTGAAGGCCATTGCAGCCATTGCCGATACAGAAGAAAAACCAGAAAACGGTTGCCAAGCCTGAAAGTTCCCCCATCATATGGGAGTCTCGGTAGCATGTCTTGCTATTCTTTTTGCGTCCGGATTATCTCAGGGTGTGATCCAGATGTTTTACTTTATTGTCTTACTTTCCAATGTAAACCCTTCTATCTTTAAATTTCAAAAAAAATCAAAAATCAAAAATCAAATGGATTTAATATTTCATTTTTTAAGAGTGTCTCTTTTCTTAATCTTGTCTTTTTTTTCTTATGCTACTTTCAGTTCTGTTTAAATGCATATTTCAATAACATGACATGCCTGCAGACTTCATGCCCAGATCTTAAAACGCTGTCAGACTCCGAAATAATGAATCAAGAGTCAGAATGCAAATGAAGTTAGATCAACGAAATAAAACAATCAGGATAACCAAAGAAAAATTGGTTCAGATCGGAAAAGGTCCATACATTAATGCAAGAGTACTGCCAAAAGAGTGTGTTTATACTTGGGGTACATCGAAAGAAATGTCCCTGAAACAACTGTCAACGTAGGTGCAGTCAAAAGATCCTAGATCTTAAAACGCTATCAGACTCCGAAATAATGAATCAATGATCAAAATGCAAATGAAGTTTGGTCAAGGAAATAAAACAATGAATCGGAACAAGCAAAGGAAAATTGTTTCAGATTGGAAAGGTCCATGCATTGCAACCAGAGTACTTCCAAAAGAATGCGTTTGTACTTGGGATACATCGAAGAAAATATCCTTGAAACAACTGTCAATGCAGGTGCAGTAAAAAGGTACTATGTTTGATCCTCCATATAGTATTAAATGTTCTCCGATTGAGATGACGAAGGCTTTCATTCTCGCTATCCAAACACTATTACACCTTTTGCCAACCCTTTGAGCCGGTTACCTTCCTTTGATTACCCTCTTTGGAACGCGAAAGTGTTGTTGAAAAAAAAAAAGAAAAAAAAAAAAAAAAAAAAAAAAAAAAAAAAAAAAAAAAAAAAAAAAAAAAAAAAAAAAAAAAAAAAAAAAAAAAAAAAAAAGAGGAAAAAGCAAAACAAAAATCAAAACCATAACCAAAACAAAAACAAAAATGTTTCCCTGAACTACATATGACTTGATTCCAAAAGGATACGTAGGCAGCCTCTCCCTGGGGTTCAGTCACACCAAAATAAAAATCCAAATTTCCCCAAAAGTGAAACTAGGTGCAGAAGTTATGATACGTTCGGCGATGTGTCGCCTGAAAGGTTCCAAAATTGTAATTCAGTCCAAATTCTTTTTACCTAAAATCCTGTTCAAGTCCTTCCGATCAATCGGCAAAGATGTCCAAAATTGGAGGATACAATTGTTTGGATCTAATACAAACAAATAGGGAAATTGAAATAAGAGAGTCTTATCGGTGAAAACCCACACGGGCACCGTGAGGCGACGGTAAGAAGAGAAATGAAAATGAGAGAGTCTCATCGGTGAAAATCTACACGGGCACTGTGAGGCAACGGTAAGAAGAGAAATGAGATAGGTTAGTCGGTGAAAACCCGCAAAGGGCACCACTGATCGAAAAGAGGATAATTGGTCACTGACATGGAAACGTTTCCGGGGCAAGGTTTCTCAATCTCGAGGTAATAGTTGTGATGAATTTCTGAGAGTCGGACGGTTTACACGGATCAGGCATCCAGTCCAAAAGGCATGTCATGTTCATTGAAGTCCGCATGCACTCCAGATAAGTCCTTCTTTCCTTTCCCCGAAAGGGACACCTCTTGTTTAAATTCATTGTCCATTCTGTCATTTATTTTTCTTTTGAATCCCTTTCGGTCTAACTCTGTTCCTAAACTAAGGCAAAGAAAGGATGGAAAGACTGATTTACAGGGCTCTCATTTGACACGGGCTAATATGCAAAAGTCACCCAGCCTCGTCAGGGGGCATCGAGTCGATCTCGACTGGCCATAGCGGCTGATGTTTCAAACTCAAAAATCCTTGAAAGGAGAAAATCAAATCGAAGTGCCTATAAAGGCGAATGAAGTGAAAGGTTGAGTCCCACGTGGCTAACCCTCTCGGCAAGGTTTGAAAACCCGAAAAATTCCAAATTCCCTAAAGTTAAAGTTGGAAGAAATGTTAGAAATGAAAAGCTAATAAAGGCGAAATAAAGTTGGAAAGGTTAAGTCCCGCGACTAACCATTGCAGCAGAATTGGAGGGGCCAAAACTCCCCCCGATACTCTGGAAACCCAAAAGGAAAGCAAGTGAAAGGCCTACAAAGGCAAAATAAAATGTTGGGACCTACGTGACCGATCGCCATGGTAAAACCTGGAAAGCCAAGGTCCCCGGGATTAGAAATGAGACCCAATCCCCAACTAGTAAACAAGCAAACGGTTGATATCTTCGTCAAAAGAGCCGAGATCAAACAGTTGAAATAATCAAGGCCACGAAACCAACCACCGTTTCAAACTAACAAATTGTTCTTTGTTGAAATAAGAAACAGGTGCAACTCAAAAGCAACCGTGCAAAAAGCAGGTGCAACCAAGAGAAAAGGCGTAAGAGCTAGAAGCAGCTCTGCAGCAACAACTCCAAAATGGAAGTTTTCTCGAAAATCCTTTCCCGCATTCATTCAAAAGAGAAGAAGAAGTGTTGAAAACAACTCAAATCTGGAGTAGTATAGGGTCTCCATACCCTAGCTACACCTTTCCGACATGGGAGTACACGCTCCCTAGTCGATGCCAATTAAGGGTATACATTCCCTAATTGATGTTTTCTTTTCCAATTAAGGGTATACATTCCCTAATTGAAGCTTTCTTTACCAATTAAGGGTATACATTCCCTAATTGTTGCTTTCTTTCCCAATTAAGGGTATACATTCCCTAATTGATGTTTTACTTTTCCAATTAAGGGTATACATTTCCTAATTGATGTTTTCCTTTTCCAATTAAGGGTATACATTCCCTAATTGATTTTCTTTTCACAACATGGGTGCACACGCTCCCTAATCGATTCCAATTAAGGGTATACATTCCCTAATTGATGACTTCCTTTCCAATTAAGGGTATACATTCCCTAATTGATGCTTTCTTTTCCAATTAAGGGTATACATTCCCTAATTGATGTTTTCTTTTCAAATTAAGGGTATATTTTCTGTTCAAGGCCCACCAACACTACTATACAAGTAGGCAGGCACGAGTCGTGTAGCTTTTACCCGAGAAGGTCGGGATCGAATCCACATAGAGTCTTTATATGGGAGTGAGTGTCTAAGTGAGCTAAAAGGGAAGAGTGTTTCTAATTGCACTTCTAATCATTTGGTGGTTGGAATTATGCTGAGTCTATTCTATTGATTGTATGCTAATTAATGACTAAATTAACTAAATTGTTTTTGTTGTTGTTTTCTTATGATGGAAAAGGCACTAGGGCCGTGACCTTTGCCTAGGTGAATACACACCGAGTTTCAATTCTAAGGTCGGGATATTGATTAGGGATACAACTATAACCAATGCATGGTTGTGCCCAGTTTATACCTCTCGGTAGTTTGAGTGGCTTTGCCCTAATTACCTCTCTCGAGGACAATTGGATGTAAATTAATCAAGCAATTGAGGCTTAGGTAGGGCATTACTCTCTCGAGATTTAACCCATTAACTAGGGCTCAAGTGGGGTTTCACCATTTTTGGGTCTAACCCAATTGATTGGGACTACCAATCCCTTGATAATGCCCTAATTCCCTATTAGGCTAATTTCTAGACTCAAGCCCTCTCTCTCAAGAAGGACCCAAGTCATGAATGAACTAATTAGTGTTTGCAACCACTAATTATGGCCATAAGAACACCAAATTAGCCTAAAAAGCCAACATCCACTAATTTCCCAACCTTAATTTCACAAACCCATCACATACCCACACTAGGGTTGAGCCACAACCCTAGCTAATGGGTCTAGATGCTCATAATCAAAGATAGAAACAATGATAGAGAAGAAGAAGAACCCATTAATCTATAATTAACAATGAAAATTGAAATTCCAATGTTAAAATAGCAAGAACAAAGCTAAAAATGCAAAAAAACTAAGTACAAGAAAGAGTTTCAGCTATGAAAATTCCCAGATGTCTTAATAAATTACAAAATAGTCTATTTATACTCGGCCAAATTTTCGGACAAAATTGCCCCTGAGGATCTACCGCGGACCGCAAAAACACGACTGCGGTCCGTGAAACATGACTGGGTTTTGAACTGTGGCTTGCTGAATCCGAACCACCGCGGACCACAAATATAGGACCGCGACCGCAGTGGATTTTGCTTTGGGAATGGTTCTCTGAACCTGATCTTCGCGGACCGCAAAATTGTGACCGCGGCCGCGAAGAGGCCTTGCCTTGAATACTGGTTCTCTAAAGTTGATCTTCGCGGACCGCGAAACTGCGACCGCGGCCCCGAAGAGGCCTTGCCTTGAATGTTGGTTCTCTGAAGTTGATCTTCGCGGACCGCGGCCGCAAAGACTCATTGCCTGATAACTTTTCTTGTCCTTGATTATTGTGCCGGATTTACTCATGTTTTGAGCATGTTTTGGACTGCATGTCCTCATTTCTGGTTCAATCCTGCAAAATGTACAATGTGTAAGCTCACGGGGCTATTTTGTGTACAATTATATCCATAACTAAGGTAAAGAGGAACGGAAAACGAGGCAAAAATCCAAGTTATCAACTCCCCCAAACTTAAGATCTTGCTTGTCCTCAAGCAAACAAAATAAGCCCCACCCATGAGATAGACTCCTCGAAAATCTGGTTGTCCTAATGGTGACCTCAACTAGCATCAATTGGGACTAACCATAGCCCTTAATACACATGCATCATTGACATTGTTTGAATCTTTTAAAGCCATAGTTTCAAGTGTGATACAAGAGCTTCAAGAGTTGTTCCAAATCATTAGTGCGACTCTAACTACCACCTTGGTCAGTGTGGATCCCAGACTCTTATTCCTCGACTCTCCCAAAACACCTCACTTTGAGAATAATAACACTCAGAACAAGGAATATAGGGCATCGCTCATCTCTCATCAAAGAAAAAGTGCTAAGATCGGCTCAAAGTACCATAGGCTTGCCCTTTGTGTAAATCACCACTAATGTAGGCTTCTCTCGACTTGAGATCATACAGGACTTTTGTGGAATCATCATGAAGGCTTTTGGTCAAGGGTAGGAAGTATTTGGTCAAAGTGAGTTCTATCTTTCCTTAGGCACTCCATTTTTTTAACTACTCACATTTCCTTGCCTTTTTGTATTATTTTATCCTTTTCAGGGTTGGAGAGACACACTGTCAAACCTTTTTGTTCATTTTAGGCACTTTACTTTCCTTTCATACATTCCAAACCTTTTTTTGTAACACTTCTTCTTCCTCAATTCCCTTTTTATTTCTTTTTGTTCTTCAAGCTTTTCTTTTTCTCTTCTTTTTCCTTGCTTTTTCTCTTTTCTTTCTTTTGTGCCTTCTTTTTCACTTCATTGCATCCCTCGTCTCTCCCCCAAACTTATGCTTTTTGCCTAGCGCCAAGGAAAGATCGGGTGCCAAGAGAGGGTAAAAGAATGGTTGAAGGCTTGTAGCTTGGTTATTGAAAGAAGGGTTTAAGGCTCAAATGGGTTGACTAGGGAACATGTCTTTTGGAAGGCCATGGAAGTGTTCAATTTTGTTCAAGTCAAGGAAAGCCTATAGTCACTTCTCAAGTCAAGTTACACCTAGAATTTCGCCTAGACAACACTCAGGGCAAGTTCTAGACTTGTGGCACGGAACTTAGACTTGCAATTCGAATTCCTCATCACTCAATGCTAGGGGATTGCCATAGAAACCGAGCCGAGGGCCCACAACGACCTTGGTCGTGTTTTGAGTAACAAAAATGGTCCCGAAGAACCACCCGATGAATACCGGTCAACACAAGAGTCTCAAGATCGCCACCATCACCCTCCTAAACACAACGGTTTATCTTTGACCATGGGATCAAAGGCAATTGTGTTAGGACCAAATGAAGCTTTTCTTGAGGCACCGTTATTCATTAACTAGAAAAAGGAGAAAAAGGAAGAAAAACCAAAACCAAAAACAAAAAGAAGGGGAAAAAAACAGACTCAACCCTTAAGAAGGTTGTCACACCATCTATCCTTGGGAAGAGCCACCTGGTTCACACAAATCTACCTTTGGAAAGAACCGTGGCATTAATACAACCAAAGGTTTATTGTCCGCGCGAAAACTAAACAAGAAGCTATAAAAGAAAAATAAGAAGCTATAAAATAAAAAGTGCGTAAAGTAAAGTGCGTGGGATAGAATGAATATGTACATGAGGGGAATTTAGATGAATATACATAGGGGATGAATATTTACAATGGATAATTAACTTATACATACCAAAAATAGAAAAGTCTACAGTACCAAAATGGAAATAAAGTAAAGAAAAGAAAGAAAAATATTGTCATAATTATACAACCCATGATATCAAATGCCTAACAGGGCCACTCCCCCAACTAAGATATAGCATTGTCCTCAATGCTACATATCAAATATAGAACATCAAAAATAATGGGAGAGAGAGAGAGTAGAGAAAACTCCCTATTGGCCCTCGGCCTGCTGTGGTCCATGCTGCTGCTGCTGAATCTGTGAAGAGGTAGGGTCTGATGGTGGCTGAGACAATGGAGGTGCCAGGTCTGCTACTGCTGCCTGAGGCTTGTCATGTGGAGGGACTGGGTCAGCTGCTACCTGAGAGTGAGCTCCTGTGGTCTGGGCCTCCTGGCTCTGAGTGGAAGGCTCTGCCAATACAAGCTTGATGCCCTGAGGGCGGGGCATCAGCTTCCTCTTCTTCAGAGGCCTAATCGGATCCTCCTCCGACATTGACTACTGCTACTGCTGTGAAGGCTGCTGTGACTGTTGTGGCTGCTTAGCAGGATCTGCTAGCAACATCTCCAAGGGTATCTGATCCCCCTTGAGAGTATCCACCTCCTTTCTCAACTTTGCTACCTCCTCCTTCGATGCCCGAGTCTTTCTTAGCTTCTTTGTCTCTTTGGCCAACTGTGTTAGTGCTTTCTCATGGGCACCAACTGCTTCCAAGATCTTCTGCTGGTTGGCCAGAATCTCCTTTAGGGCGTCCTCAACGGACTGTGGGACCTGCAGTGGGGGAGGAGTAGCTGGGGCTGCCACAGCTGTAGAAATTGCAGTCAGCTTTGTTGATGCTGACTGCATCCAAGTAGTGAGGCTGGTGAGAGTCTGGTTCAGCCTGTGAGTAGTCATGGGGTAGGCTCTGGTGGAGGGGATTTCTGTTGCGACAGAGGAGGAGGGTCCTGGAACTGCTTTAGGAATGGATGGCTGGGGAAGTGAAGATGCCCCAACCACCACTGGCTCATCAGACTGGCCAAAGGAAGCAACCGACTTACCCTTTGACTTCTTCTTTGGGTTGTCATCATCTTTAAGATCATACCAAGAGAAGGGATTGATGGGCTTTACTTTTTTGTCAAACCTCTTCTTGGTTACCCCTAATCTTCACAATAAAGAGTCAAATAATAAGAGAAGGGGTAAGAAGTGTCACCTGTGCTGACAACCCGACTAATCACCTCTGACATCACATTCCCCACATTGATGGGGTATCCAGCCATGATAGATGCCCACTAGTACAACCCGACTGAGGGGGAGCGTCTGATCATGATATGTCGGGTCAAGTCTTCTGCAAACAAATGTCTCCCACCCTTTGGCTTCAAAATTAAGGGTCTTCCTGGTGATGGTCTTCCCAGCAGTCAGCCACTCTGGAGTCTCCCCGGGCCTAGCCAAGTGCAAAGCAAACCAATTTCTAGCAGCATCTTTTTCAGCCAACCTCTCTCGATACAAGTGATCATCAACATCATCCATCTCCAAGTATTCATTTATTGACTTTCCATCGAAGGGCACTGTGAGATTTCTGACCTGAGATGCCTTTGAGTCCTTTTCGAGAAATAGGAGATTGGTGTAGAACTCCTTCACTATGTGTTCATTAGCATCAGGAAGATATTCATTGAAGTAAGTCCACCCTCGTCTGTCCCGGAACTGTTGTTTCACATTAGGGTTGTAAGTCGTCAACTCCTTAACAGAAAAAGTCCGCTCCGAAATGATTGAGCGTGAAGTCCACAAATCCCTGAACCTGTGAAATGCTGGTTCACTAACAAATCTGTCCTACCATGCATCCAGATTGCGAGTCCGCTAAACCCCCTCAACCACCTGTGGTTCACCCTCATTGTCATCACTAGAGTCCTCATCAGATAAGGACGCTGTCGGGGATGTGGTGTCTGTGTGACCGGCCTTATGGTCTGAGCCCTCAGATGACTCAGCATGTTCAGATTCTTGCTCCGGTGCTTGGGCTGGTTCTTGGGCAGGGGCAGAATCATCCGAAGGTTCATTGGTTAATCTGAATGTGGAAGAGTCCTCCTCTACATACTCCGGGATGGACTTAGAAGAGGGCTCCGAAGGAACATAGTCACTATCAGAGTGAGAATCCGCTTTGTCAGCCTTCCGGATAATTTTCCTTGTCTGCTTAATAGATTCTCGGACTTGAGGAGTTAGCTTCCTCATTGTCTTTCCTCTCCCTCGGGAGGACTCTTCTCCCCCTGTTGGTTTACGACCTCCGCCGCGTGATTGAACCATTTTCTGCAAATCAAACACAAGTAGATATTAGTATCCAAAATAATGTAGCACCGACTGATACATTGAATAGTGAAGAACAACTGTACTGCTGAAGGTCCACCACGAACCGCGAAAAGTGGTGGTTGACCCAAAGGAAAAACATCTCTCTGAATCTTCACTTCGCGGACCGCGAAAAGGCAACCGTGGCCGCGAAGCTTGAGGTTTAGAGAGGTAGCATGCAGAGCAAAAGGGACCGCGGGCCGCAAAACGTCGACCGCGGTCCACGAAAACTGATACCAGGATTGCAATATGAAGGACCGCGGTCCGCGAACCGCGAAGATGACTGAGAATTAGGATTTCCATATTTTACTGTTTTATGCTCAATTATTGACCCCTACGTGTTTAATCAGTGTAATTGAATACCAAGGGCCTAAAATGAACATTTGTGGACTAACCCTAACATTTTGAAAGCCTAAAAGTGAAAAACTATGAGAAGAGAAGAAGTTACCAATTAATGAAGAAAATAAGATAATAAAGAAGTTAACTAATCACAAATGCACTTACTAGATGCTTGGATGAAGTGGTTGATGAATGCAATGAAGTTCAGGGGAGGTAGAATGAAGACACAATTCAAAGATTCTCTGGGTAGTTCAAGTGTGTAAAGTAAGAAATGAATCCCTAATAGCCTATTTATAGAAAACAGATGGGGTCCACCAACTTACCCACCGCGGACCGCGAAAAATTGACCGCGGTCTGCGGTCACTGAAATGACCTGGGCCTGCAGCAAATTGACTTCGCGGACAGCGAAAAAGGAACCACGGCCGCGAAGCAATGTTCAGAGAGGCCATATTTCGACACTTAGTCAAATTTTTGAGCACTTGGACTTCGCTGTCCACGAAAAATCAACCGCAGTCGTGAAGCAAACTTCAGAGAAGCCTCTTGTTTTGACACTTAGAAATTTTTTTTGGACCAGTTGGGCTTCGCGGACCGCGAAAAATCAACCGCGGTCGCGAGGAAAACTTCAGAGAGCTGTATTTTTGACACTTAGTCAAATTTTTGCACCAAAAGAGCTTCGCGGACCGCGAAAAATCAACCGCGGTCGCGAGGAAAACTTCAGAGAGCTGTATTTTTGACACTTAGTCAAATTTTTGCACCAAAAGAGCTTCGCGGACCGCGAAAAATCGACCGCGGCCACGAAGCAAACTTCAAGAGTACCCTATTCCATACTTAGCCAAATTTCCTGTGTCAAAATCAACCTACACATCCAACAACCAGTTAGTGTAACAGTGAAACCTATTCTAACAAGAAAAATGAAAGCAAAGACACTTGGGTTGCCTCCCAAGAAGCGCCTGATTTAACGTCGCGGAACGACGCATATTACCACAATCACTTCAAATGAAGGAGGGCCACCACGTGGCTATCATCAATTTTTCCAAGATAATGCTTTACCCGATGACCGTTTACTTTGAAGAATTCACCACTCTTGTTTTTAAGGTCGAGAGCTCCAAATGGAGTAACACATACTACTTCGAACGGACCGCTACACTTGGACTTGAGTTTTCCCGGGAATAACCTCAACCGGGAGTTGAACAACAATACCAGGTCACGACCTTGAACTCTTTACTCCGAGCATATTTGTCATGTAGGTACTTCATCTTGTCCTTATACAGGGACGAGCTTGAGTACACATGGAATCTAAACTCATCCAGCTCATTTAAGTGCTCTACTCTGAGGTTTGTAGCAATATCCCATTCCAAGTTCAATTTCTTCAAGGACTACATAGCCTTGTGCTCCAATTCGACGGGAAAGTGGAAAGCTTTTCCGAAGACCAAACGATACGGGGACATCCCAATAGGTGTATTGTAAGCATTTCGGTAAGCCCAAAGAGCATCATCTAATTTCTTGGCCCAGTCGGTCCTATTGACATTGACCGTTTTGGACAGAATGCTCTTTATCTCCCTGTTGGAAACTTCAACTTGGCCACTAGCTTGAGGGTGGTACGGGGTAGTGACTTTATGATTGACCCCATACTTGGAAAGTAAAGAGTTGAAGGCTTTGTTGCAAAAATATGACCCCCCGTCACTGATGATGGCCCGCGGAGTGCCAAACCTAGTAAAGATATTCTTCTTGAGAAAGGATATCACACTCCGCGCTTCATTATTTGGAAAGGCCACGGCCTCCACCCACTTGTACACATAATCAACCGCAACCAAGATGTACGTGTTCCCACATGAACTTACGAAAGTCCCCATGAAGTCGATGCCCCACACGTCAAAGATGTCCACCACAAATATCGACTTCAAAGGCATCTCGTCCTTCTTGGATATTTCCCCTTCTCTTTGGCATTCATCACATCTCTTAACCAAATCGCTAGCATCCTTATACAAAGTGGGCCAAAAGAACCCACAACTCAACACTTTAGAAGCAGTTCTCACCCCTCCGTGATGACCACCATACGATGAGGAGTGGCAAGACTCAAGGATAACTAGTTGCTCTTCTTCCGAAACACATCTCCGAATCACCCCGTCGGTGCAAATATTGAATAGATAAGGCTCGTCCCAATAGAAATCCAAGTTGTCCCTTCTAAGCTTCTTCCTTTGGTTAGAAGAGAGCTCACAAGGGACAACTCCAGTGACAAGGTCCATGGCGAAGACTATAGCTAGAAGCTCCTTTTCTGTGACTGTGTAGTTCATTTGGGTAGAATTCATTGTCTTACTGGCATAGTAAATTGGATGAAAAACTTTATTCACCCTTTGTCCCAGAACATCCCCCACAACAACATCGCTTGAATCACACATGAGTTCAAATGGTGCATTCCAATCTGGCACCTTGATGATGGGAGTAGTAGTGAGCTTGTGTATTAAGAGTTCAAAAGCATGCATACAATGCTCATCAAAATTGAATTTAGCATCCTTCTCAAGCAACTTGCATAATGGATTCACCACCTTAGAGAAGTCTTTGATAAAGCGCCGGTAAGAACCCGCATGGCAAAGGAAACTCCGGACTCCTCTCACTGAAGTAGGTGGTGGCAACTTTGAAATAACCTTTATCTTTGCTTTGTCGACCTCAATGCCATTTATTGAAATCTTATGGCCCAACACGATTCCCTCTTCCACCATAAAGTGGCATTTTTCCCAATTCAAGACCAAATTCGTTTCTTCACACCGAGCAAGGACCCTATCAAGATTACCCAAGCATTCGCCGAAAGAATCCCCGACAACACTAAAGCCGTCCATAAACACTTCAAGAAAGTCCTCCACCATGTCGGTAAAGATTGCCATCATACATCTTTGGAAAGTGGCCGGGGCGTTACAAAGCCTGAATGGCATACGAGCAACGGCAAAAGTGCCATATGGGCAAGTGAAAGTAGTCTTCTCTTGATCCTCCAGGGCGATCAAAATTTGATTATATCCAGAATACCCGTCGAGAAAATAATAGAAGGCCCGACGCGCGAGCCTATCCAACATTTGATCTAGGAATGGTAGAGGAAAATGGTGTTTGTGGGTCACCTTGTTGAGCTTGCGGTAGTCCATACACACCCGCTATCCGGTAACTGTTCTTGTGGGAATGAGCTCATCTTTGTCATTTTTGATTATCATCATACCACCCTTTTCGGAACGCATTGGACCGGAGAGATCCAAGCGCTATCCGAAATTGGATAGACAACTCCCGCATCGAGCCATTTTATAATCTGTTTCTTCACTACCTCTTGCATGGCTTCATTGAGTCTTCTTTGATGTTCCACGGGGGGTTTGGCCCCATCCTCCAATATGATTTTGTGCATGCAAAAGGCGGGGCTAATACCCCGAATATCTGCCAAAGTCCACCCGATTGCTTTCTTCCTCCTCCTTAGCACCTTCAATGTTGAATCTACCTGCACTTGGGTTAAGCAAGAGGAAAGAATAACGGGTAAAGTACATGAGGGACCAAGAGATTCATACCTGAAATGGGAAGGAAGTGGCTTCAACTCCAGATTCAGAGGTTCTTCAATAGATGGCTTTGTTGGTGGAGTCTTCCGGTTCTCCAAGTCCAATGACAATTTTCTTGGAGCATAGGAATAAGACCCCATGCCTTGAAGGGCGTGGGTGCTTTCAATAATACCATCCACCACGGAGTCTTCATGATTCAATAGGGCCAAATCCACAGGGTCGTCCATATGGATCATAGCACTGGCATCATCAATAATAACCTTAGACACGAGGTCCATAAAAGAGCAAACTTCAATACTGTTGGGCTGCTTCATAGATTTACATACATGAAAGACCAATTTCTCATTACCCACTCTGAATGTGAGTTCCCCAGCTTCAACATCAACCAAGGCCTTCCCGGTGGCAAGGAAAGGCCTCCCCAAGATAATGGGGACCTCAAAATCAATTTCATAGTCAAGGATGACAAAATCCGCTGGCAATATAAACTTGTCCACTCTCACTAGCACATCATCAATAATACCTAGGGGCCTCTTCATTGACCTATCCGCCATTTTCAAACGCATAGAGGCCGCCCTAGGTTGTCCGATGCCCAAAGTCTTAAACACAGAATATGGCATCAAATTGATACTTGCCCCAAGATCACATAGGGCTTTTGCAAAGTCTGCACTCCCAATCGTGCAAGGAATAGTAAAGGCACCCGGATCCTCAAGTTTTGGTGCCATGGAGTGAACAATAGCACTCACTTGGTGAGTCATCTTGATGGTCTCACACTCCAGGGACCGCTTTTTAGTCACTAAGTCCTTCATGAACTTAGCGTATCCGGCATTTGTTCCAAAGCTTCTACCAATGGTACATTGATGGTGAGACTCTTCATCATATCAATGAACTTTTTGAACTGAGTCTCTTGCTTTTGTTTGGCCAATATTTGAGGGTAGGGAGGAGGTGGCTTAGGCAATGGTACCTTGGCTTGTGGGGCCACCGGCCCCGGCATGTCAATAATGTGTTCCCTAGACGGGTTCACATTCTTTTCCAAGTCCTCCCCATTGTCATGAATGTCAATTCTTACTTCACCTTCTCTTGGCTCATCCGTCACTTGTTCCACATCAACCGGTGACTCTTCTTGAGGCATGTCTTCATCATCAACAATAATCTTCTTTTGCCCTGAAGTACTTGCTTCACCACCTTTTCCACTCCTTGTTGTCACCGCCATGGCGTGACCGGTATTGTTATTATTCCCACCGTTGGGGTTCACCACCGTATCACTCGGTAGTGCACCCTTCGGACGTGTGTTTAAGGCATGTGAGATTTGGCCCATTTGTACTTCGAGATTCCGAATAGAGGTATTGTGGGAGGCCAACTAGGCGTCTGAGTCTGCATTCTTCTCCATCATCTGTTTGAACATATTTTCTATTCGATCCATGTCCACGCTTGAAGAACTTTGACCTTGAGATTGATATGGAGGAGGGTTGCTTGGTTGTTGGTACATCGGGGGCCTTTGAAAAACCGACCCCCGACTACCTTCGCTTCCCCAATTGTTGTTGTTGTTTCTTCCACTACAATTCTCCTCGTTGTTGTTCCCCCACTTCCGGTCATTATTGTTGTTCCAATAGTATTGCCCCAATTCCTAGCATTGTTGTTGTTCCAGTTTCGTGGCCTTTGATTCCCCCAACTTTGACTAGTACCCTAATTTCTCCAACCTTGGTTGTTGCTTTGACTATTACCTTGCCCTTGATAGTTGTTTGCATACATAACATCTTCATCTTGGTCATCAGAACCCTCATCTTGGTCGTGACCACTCGGCCTTTGATCACCTTGATCTCCACGGTTTTGCCTAGCTTTCCGCCGGGGTCTCCTTTGGTTTCCTTGCATATTCACTCCTTCAATAGCATTCACTTGCTTCGGCCCTTGCAATTGTTGGAGTTGGGATTTATCAAGTTGGGTCATGGTTGTTGTGAGCTCCGCGATTTCTTGCCCTTGCTCTTGGAGTTCCTTGTGGAGACTATTCACACCAGTCTCCCCTTGAGGCACATTCGCTCTACTTTGCCAAGCCGAAGATGTGTCGGCCATTTCATCAAGAACTTCACATACCTCCGGGTAGGTCAACTTCATGAAATTACCTCCGGCCAATTGGTTTACCACACATTTGTTTACGGTGTTGATTCCCCGGTAGAAGGTTTGTTGTATCATAGCCTCGGTCATATCATTATTCAGACACTCCTTCACCATGGTTCTATATCGTTCCCATATCTCGTGCAATGGCTCATTTGGTTCTTGTTTGAATGCCAAAATCTTATCACGGAGTGCCGCTATATGACTTCGGGAGAAGAACTTTGCAATAAATTTCCCCGCGAGCTCGTCCGAAGTTGAGATTGAGTGATTAGGAAGACGCTCCAACCAATCTAGTGCCTTTCCCCGAAGAGAGAAGGTGAACAAACGGAGTCTAAGTTCATCCTCTGAGACATTTGTTTGTTTACTCCCCCAACAAGTATCCATGAAGCCCTTGAGATGCTTGTAGGCATTTTGGTGGGCAGCCCCGGTGAAATACCCTCGCAGTTCAAGGAGAGTAAGCATAACATTTGTGATTTGAAATTTCCCCGCCCGAATCCTCGGCGGGACAATGGCACTTGCGTACCCCTCGTTTTGTAGGACCCGAGGGGCATCTCTAGGAGGCAAAGGTGGGGGAGGGTCTGGAATATCATCTTGGTTGTTGGTCTGTCAGCCCCTTCTTTGTGGAGGAAGTTGATTGATTTCCTCTTCCTGATTATCATATACCTCCTCCCCCGGAATCACATTTCCTAGTGGATTAGCCATTGTACCTAAATAAATAAAACAAGGAAGGTAAAAGAAAAATAGAAGGAAGGAAAAACACACTACGCTTCTAGTCACAAAGATAGTCACACCGTTAGACTCCCCGACAACGGCGCCAAAAAGTGTTCAAGTCCCACCAACACTACTATATAAGTAGGTAGGCACGGGTCGTGTATCTTTTACCCGAAATGGTCGGGATTGAATCCACATAGAGTCTTTATATGGGAGTGAGTGTCTAAGTGAGCTAAAAGGGAAGAGTGTTTCTAATTGTACTTCTAATCATTTGGTGGTTGGAATTATGCTGAGTCTATTCTATTAATTGTATGCTAATTAATGACTAAATTAACTAAATTATTTTTGTTGTTGTTTTCTTATGATGGTAAAGGCACTAGGGTCGTGACCTTTGCCTAGGTGAATACACAACGGGTTTCAATTCTAAGGTCGGTATATTGACTAGGGATACAGCTATAACCAATGCATGGTTGTGCCCACTCTATACCTCTCGGTAGTTTGAGTGGCTTTGCCCTAATTACCTCTCTCGAGGACGATTGGGTGTAAATTAATCAAGCAATTGAGGCTTAGGTAGGGTATTACTCTCTCGAGATTTAACTCGTTAATTAGGGCTCAAGTGGGGTTTCACCATTTCTGGGTTTAACCCAATTGATTGTGACTACCCATCCCTTGATAATGCCCTAATTCCCTATTAGGCTAATTTCTAGACTCAAGCCCTCTCTCTCTCAAGAAGGACCCAAGTCATGAAAGAACTAATTAGTGTTTGCAACCACTAATTATGGCCATACGAACACCAAATTAGCCTAAATAGCCAACACCTACTAATTTCCCAACCATAATTTCACAAACCCATCACATACCCACACTAGGGTTGAGCCACAACCCTAGCTAATGGGTCTAGCTGCTCATAATCAAAGATAGAAATAATGATAAAGAAGAAGAAGAACCCATTAATCTATAATTAACAATGAAAATTGAAATTCCAATGTTAAAATAGCAAGAACAAAGCTAAAAATGCAAAAAACCTAAGTACAAGAACGAGTTTCAGCTCTGAAAATTCCCAGATGTCTTAAAAAATTACAAAATAGTCTATTTCTACTCGGCCAAATTTTCGGACAAAATTGCCCCTCAGGATCTACCGCGGACCGCGAAAACACGACTGCGGTCCGCGAAACATGACTGGCTTTTGAACTGTGGCTTGCTGAATCTCAACCACCGCGGACCGCGAAGATAGGACCGCATCCGCGGTGGATTTTGCTTTGGGAATGGTTCTCTGAACCTGATCTTCGCGGACCGCGAAACTGCGACCGCGGCCGCGAAGAGGCCTTACCTTGAATACTGGTTCTCTGAAGTTGATCTTCGCGGACCGCGAAGATAGGACCGCATCCGCGGTGGATTTTGCTTTGGGAATGGTTCTCTGAACCTGATCTTCGCGGACCGCGAAACTGCGACCGCGGCCGCGAAGAGGCCTTACCTTGAATACTGGTTCTCTGAAGTTGATCTTCGCGGACCGCGAAACTGCGACTGCGGCCGCGAAGAGGCCGTGCCTTGAATACTGGTTCTCTGAAGTTGATCTTCGCGGACCGCGAAAGCATGATTGCGGCCGCGAAGACTCATTGCTTGATAACTTTTCTTATCCTTGATTATTGTGCCGGATTCACTCCTGTTTTGAGCATGTTTTGGACTGTATGTCCTCCTTTCTGGTTCAATCCTGCAACAAGTACAATGTGTAAGCTCACGGGGCTATTTTGTGTACAATTATATCCAAAACTAAGGTAAAGAGGAACGAAAAACGAGGCAAAAATACAAGTTATCACATTCCCTAATTGATTTTCTTTTCCCGACATGGGTGCACACGCTCCCTAATCGATGCCAATTAAGGGTATACATTCCCTAATTGAAGCTTTCTTTTCCAATTAAGGGTATACATTCCCTAATTGCTGCTTTCTTTCCCAATTAAGGGTATACATTCCCTAATTGATGTTTTACTTTTCCAATTAAGGGTATACATTCCCTAATTGATGTTTTCCTTTTCCAATTAAGGGTATACATTCCCTAATTGATTTTCTTTTCCCGACATGGGTGCACACGCTCCCTAATCGATGCCAATTAAGGGTATACATTCCCTAATTGATGTTTCCTTTGCCAATTAAGGGTATACCTTCCCTAATTGATGTTCTGTTTTTCCAATTAAGGGTATACATTCCCTAATTGATGTTTTCCTTTCCAATTAAGGGTGTACATTCCCTAATTGATTTTCTTTTCCCGACATGGGTGCACACACTCCTTAGTCGATGCTAATTAAGGGTATACATTCCCTAAGTGATGTTTTCTTTTTCCAATTAAGGGTATACATTACCTAATTGATTTTCTTTTCCCGACATGGGTGCACACACTCCCTAATCGATGCCCAATTAAGGGTATACATTTCCTAATTGATGACTTCTTTTTCAATTAAGGGTATACATTCTCTAATTGCTGCTTTCTCTCCCAATTAAGGGTATACATTCCCTAATTGATGTTTCCTTTTCCAATTAAGGGTATACATTCCCTAATTGACGTTTCCTTTGCCAATTAAGGGTATACATTCCCGAATTGATGTTTTATTTTTTCCAATTAAGGTTATACATTCCCTTATTGATGTTTTCCTTTCCAATTAAGGGTATACATTCCCTAATTGATTTTTTCCCCGGCATGGGTGCACACGCTCCCTAGTCGATGCCAATTAAGGGTATACATTCCCTAATTGATGTTTCTTTTTCCAATTAAGGGTATACATTTCCTAATTGATGTTTCCTTTGACAATTAAGGGTATACATTCCCTAATTGATGTTCTGCTTTTCCAATTAAGGGTATACATTCCCTAATTGATGTTTTTCTTTTCCAGTTAAGGGTATACATTCCCTAATTGATTTTCTTTTCCCGACATGGGTGCACGCGCTCCTCAGTTGATTCCAATTAAGGGTATACATTCCCTAATTGATGATTTCTTTTCCAATTAAGGGTATACATTCCCTAATTGATTTTCTTTTCCCGACACGGGTGTACACGCTCCCTAGTCGATGCCAATTAAGGGTATACAATCCCTAATTGATGTTTTCTTTTCCAATTAAGGGTATACATTCCCGTATTGATTTCTTTTCCAACATAGAGAATACAATCCCTAATTGATTTTATTTTGCAAATAGGGTCTCCAACCCCTAGCTGAGCTTGCTTGGAGATATAGGGTATCCACTCCCTAGTCTACAATAACTCCGGGTGCACTGCTTCCGGTTTTTCACCTCTTTCAATAACAAATAGTGTAGATTTCCTTATAATAACTCACGAAATTTTCCTAGTGAAAACTGGGGCAGAAAATTTCGTTCGTTTGTTTTGATTTTTGTGCAGATTACATTTTTAGGACACTGGAACTCGAGACGACCAAAATAAGAAGTGTCGATCCAAAATGATAAAACAAAAGAGGAAAGAGAAGATTGAACCCAAAGTGCAGAAACGGGAAAGAGATGGACTATTCAGGACGAGATTGAAGTCATCTGTTTGGTATATCCTGCCTTGATCCGAGAAAAGATAAGACGAAACCAGCACTTGCGACTAACAAGCATCAAGATCCAGGTCAGAGTCAACAAAAGATCAGGACTCAAGACCAAGTCTTAGATAGGAATCTTGTAACTAGCAGCTGATAGGTTTAGTTAGTCTTTCGTTTTGTTATTTTGGTGTAATAAGGAGCTCAGCAAGCAGTAAGCAACAGTAATAGCAGTGAAATCACAGCTTCCCGGTAGTCCCAGCTACCAAAACTTTTAGAACTACACTGACCTGATCCCTTTATAGCCAAGGATATGTAGGCAATCTGCGAAGCAAGGTTCGGTCAAACTTTTTCAAAATGCTTCCAAATTGCTCGTAGTTGCTCATTATCTTTTCCTGAAAACTCTTCATGTTCTCGAGCAAAGAGGGGCAGCTGTGAACACCCAATTTTTGCCCCGCATGGAAATTACTTCTAAAAATAATCAAAAATAATTTTCAATGAATTTTAGGAATTTCTCTTTATTTAGTTGTATTTCACGCATGTTTAATGTTTTAAGATTGCAGAAAAATCATAAAAAATGTTCGAATCTTGATTTCATAGCATGTTAGATTTTAAACCGCATTGTTAGGATTTAATTGCGTTGTTAGATGTATCTTCTAAAAACTCAAAAATTGCATTCGTAGGTTAATTAATTAGTTAGTTGCATTAGTCCATCATTAGGTAAAATAAATAAATAGGCTAGCCAAAAAATGAGATATAAATTAAGATTTGAGTCCAAATGGTTAATTGCGCAAAACCTAATAAAGAAAGGAAAATGGGAGAAACGGCTTATTTTTGGGTCTAAATTCATACTGGGCCAATTTTCATGGCCCAATTCCCTCAAATCCACTCAAAACCCGCTTGCCTACCCAACCCGACCCGACCCGACTGGCCCAACCTCCCTCTCACCTTAACCCTAAAGATGAGACCTAATTAAAAAAGGAGACACATATGGGATCTCCCTTTCAATGGACAAGGGCAGCGGCGCCCCTCTTTCTTGATCCTCCCAAATCAGAACCCCTAGACCGCCCTAAGAACTAAACAAACCCCCCCTCTTCTTCTCGATTCCCCCTTTCTCTCGCGCTCCCCCTCCAGTACACACCTCAAACACACTCCTCCCTCACACACGCCAAGGCCATTTAGTAGAAGCTGCAAATAATACAAAACAAATCAGATTCAAAAAATCAAAAAGCTAAAAAATGGAAAGAAAAACATGACTTTTCAATGGAGATTTGAAGAAGGACTGATTTCAAAGCTCGATTTCTTTACTTCTGTGTCTCTGGAAGCTGTTTAAGAGCGGTGGATTTTCCGTTCGATTTCCGCTGATTTGGCTATTTTTCTGAAATTGCCGAGCTCCGTTCAAATTTGTTTCAGCCTTCATTTGGTATTCTAGATTTTCCCTGTTCGATCTGGTGCTCGTTTGCTTTGTGTTACGTTGCTGAATTTGTAGCTGAGCGGCAACCTTAGTTTGGCCTTTATTTGGTCGTTCCCTGTTTGTTTTATTCCGGCAGAGAGGTAAACACAAGAAAACTCATGTTATACCTATTTTTCAATGAAAATGAGCTACTGAGTTACTTATATGTAGATTGGATGTCTTGAATGATGTTTGTTTCGATCAACTTTTATGTTAAAGTTGTCTCATTAATGCTGAATCTAATTCTGCTATGAAGTTATAACTCACAGATGTTAATCTGAGCTTTAAAATTCACTATGTGTCGATTTGATTAACAGTCGAAGTACTTACTTTAAGATTAAATCCGAGATATTGACAACATATACTATGCTCTACGCTATTCTGTTTATGTGATAACCTCCTGTTAGTTTGGGTTAGCTATGTACACCGTATAACCGGCACAACATGTGTCTTCCTTCGTTGAGATTAACATCAGATTTTCAGTTATTGAAATGTACGTAAAATATTTTTTATTTGTTTGAGGCATAAGTGATAAAAACAAAATGATAGGAATTGGATTCTGGAAAAGTTCATCGTTTATTTCATTAGTAAGGAATAAGTCACGAGTAGAGATGAGCCAAAGGCAGCATTAAATGAAGGATTGTAACTTGGTGCTCGTTAATGTCATCTGCGTGCCTTATTAGTTTCGCTTTCCCTTGCTTCTGAATCCTCGATCCCTTTGCAATGTTGGCATGAATCAGAATGATCTCAAGAATGGAACATTAGTAGTTAATTGAGTTGTTACTGGTTTTATTGTTGAACAACTTGTTTATCCAAATAATTGAAATGCACAATCTTCTTCCCGCATGAAGTTCCATAATTGTAAGGCCTCCACATGCAATCTCAAACTAAAAAAATAATAACTCATGAGCCCTCGTAGCATGCTTTAAGCACGATTATTAAATCATCGTGACCGTAGTCATGATATGTAATCTACACTCGGGTGTGGCAACTCATGTCCCTGACCACAACTTCGAACAATAATAAAATTACATGTTGTAAATCGCGTGTGCATTTCTTGTGGCGCGTTGACAATGTGTCCATAAACGACAAGGGCACGCCATCGTGACTTGTTTTAAGATAAATCCATAAATATTAAAAGCGGCTAAGAATTAAAAAGCTAAATGCACAATAGGCTAAAAACATGTGAATAATCAGATAATTAGGCTACATATCAATAGTTAAGCGACCGTTCTAGAACCACGGAATCCGGGAGTGCCTAACACCTTCTCCTGGGTTAACAGAATTCCTTACTCGGACTTCTGGTTCGCAGACAACTTAAAATAGAGTCTAAAATTCCTCGGTTTGGGATTTCAATAAACGGTGTCCCGGAGCATCGTTAAAAATCCTGGTGGCGACTCTGAAACCTAATAAATAATACGAAAATTCGAATAATGTCACTTAAAATGAAAAAACTCCCTTATTACCCTTCATTAATCGAGGGTAGTGAAAAAGGAGGTGTGACACCTATTATACTTTCTTCTTTACCATTCCTATTATCTATTGGCTCAAATCAATAAAAATATCTTTAATTATTTTGCTCTTTAATACTTACATTTTTTATTATTATCATATATAATTGTCTTATCTTTTATTGTCAAAAGTTCGATAACGTTGGGTTAACTAATTATCTGTGGGGTAGAATACAAATTCAATTGCTAGCCTATTAAATAAATTTTAGGTTAAACATTTTGTTGTTGGGGCCAAGCAATTATGTGACAATTCCAAAACATCACTAATGTTTTGTTTGTTGTAAGAGAAACATCATACAACATTCAAAGCAGATGGCGATCAAAACATTCAACTCCAAATGAGTTTCACCAGAATATACATCGGCAATCAAGAGAATCTTAGGTGAATTTACAACTCATCAACATGCTTGGAACAAGAGATCAATTATTGGCCTTGACCAAGAGTGTGAACATAGAATCTGTTACGCGGCGCCTTCCTGAGATTCTTTGGAAGAGCGACGTAAGGCTAAGAAACCGATGTCAGGGTGGTTGCTGTCCGCCAAGTGAGGTACCCGCCACACGCTAGACAAGATTTTCAGTGCCGTGTGGGAAATCCAATGCCAACAATTGAGAGAACAGTAATGAGATTTGAAATGAAAGCTGGATTGCAATAATGAAAGCTATTACAAAATGAAGGCAACGCGGTGTCGAGGGGTAGAGACACCAGTACAGAGAATTGCTTGCTAGAAAGTTTTGAATGCTTGATACCCCCTAATAATGCTTAAAAAAAAACCCAAGTTACATGAGTAGACTAAACTACGCTAGAGAAACATAATGAAAGTACATGGAATAAAGCTACTATATATTTACAGAGAAAAGGACTTAGTTTTCTACAAAGGTAGAAACAGGTCCGTTGGCAGTAACTTTGTCTCAGGCCTCACGATCTGCGTGCGCGGCGCTGTTGGCAGCTGCTTGCGGCTGGGCGCTAGCGAGGGAAATTGGTGGGGTGACAGAAGCACATGCGCGCTTGTCACTTGATGCGTCCAAGACCACGGGGCCATCCGTGGCGCTAGGCGTTGGGAGGCTTGCTAGGACGCCATGGGGCGCGTCCAAGGGGTCATGGGGCATGGCTGGAAAGCCGCCCATGACATTCTCCCCCACCTGAGTTGGCGACGTCCTCGGTGCCTTGCTTCCCAAATAATCTTCAATCAGGCTCTTGTAGGCTTTGAGGTTTGTTCCCCTCTCCCAAGTGTTCTCCTCTGCATCACACCCTTGCCATTTTACCAAGAACTCTTGGTGATCCTTCCTGGAGGCATGAATTACCCGGTCATCAAGAATAGCTTCAGCTCGCCTTTTCCCGGTTGAACCGGGGCCTCGAATACTGGGTACTGTGAGTTTGCTCCGTGAAGGATCCTCCGTGTCTTCCCGAAATGGTTTCAATAGGCTAACATGGAAGACAGGATGGATTTTCCACCAAGCTGGGGTATCCACCCGGTATGAAACTTTCCCAATGCGTCTTTCAATGGACAAAGGTCCAATATATTTTTGCAGCAGGCGAGGGTCGTGGACCCCTGCAAATAAGTACCGCTTTGGGATTTTGACCATCACTTTGTCTCCTACCTGATATTCAACAAAGCGACGATTCTGATCAGCATGCCTCTTCATCCGCTTTTGGGCTTTCACCAAATAGCTCTGCACTATCTCCATATTCCGCTTCCATTCTGTTGAGAAGCTAGTAGCACGAGGAGATTTTTCCGTGTTTGGTGCATTCACAGTGTGTGGGAGTAGAGGTTGTTGCCCGGTAACAATTTCAAAAACGCTTTTGTTTGTACTGGAGCTCTTTTGTGAGTTGAAACACAGTTGGGCAGCATCCAAAAGCTTCACCCAATTCTTCTGCGATCCGGTAACAAAATGGCGGAGATATTCCTCCAACATACCATTGAACCGCTCCGTCTGGCCATCGGATTGTGGATGAAAACTTGAGCTGTGACTCAATTTTGACCCGAGGCACTTAAATAGTTGGGTCCAAAAGTTGCTAGTGAAGCGTGAGTCGCGGTCACTAACAATGTCTTTGGGAAGGCCCCAATATTTGACGACCTGAGAGAAGAAGAGTCGAGCTGTATCTTCTGCTGATATATATTGAGGAGCAGCGATGAAGGTGGCATACTTAGAAAATCGATCCACCACAACCAAGATAGTTGTGAGATCTCCAACCTTGGGCAATCCGGTGATGAAATCCAGTGACACGCTTTCCCAAGGTCTCTTTGGAACAGCTAGAGGTTCCAGGAGTCCCGCTTGTGTCAAGCGGTCGGACTTGTCCTTCTGGCATACTAGACAAGTCCTCACATACTGCGCGACATCGTCGGCCATTTGGGGCCAATAATATGCACGGCGAAGTAAGGCCATGGTGCGTTCTTCGCCGGGATGGCTGGCCCACAGAGTGTCATGACATTCCGCCAAGAGAGTTCTTCCTAATATCCTCCATTTGGAACATAAAGTCGGTTCCCTTTTACCTTCAGGAAACCATCCTCCATGTAGAACTGGCGAGTCTTGCCTTGTCCGACTAGATCAACCAAATACTGTGTAGTGGGATCCTTGGTGAGTAGATCCTGTATTTGGTCTTTAATGGTGGTGGCTACTTCGCTCCCCCTTAAGGTGGCGAGTAGGCACACCGATGCTAGGTCTGCTCTGCGACTGAGTGCATCAGCCACATGATTAGACTTCCCACTTCGGTACTCCAGGTTGAAGTTAAATTCTGCTAGGAGCTCCTGCCATCGGGCTTGTCGGCCATTCAGCTTCGGCTAGGTCATGAAATGACTAACAACTGTGTTGTCTGTCTTGACCACGAACGGTGGTCCAAGAAAATAATGCCTCCAAAGGCGTAAGCAATGGACGACATCCAATAATTCTTTCTCGTGGGAGGCATAGCGCCGTTCTGCATCCTTCAGCTTCCGGCTCTCATATGCTATGGAATGTCCGTCTTGTAGTAAGACCCCGCCAAAAGCATAGTCGGAAGCATCTGTTTGCACCTCAAATGGCTTGGCCAAGTCAGGAAGGGCCAAGACAGGGCTACTAGACATATCCGCTTTTAATGCGTTGAAGGCCTCCACTCGCCTCGGACCCCAATCCCAAGGCGTGACCTTCTTGAGGAGTTCAATTAATGGTACTGCAATGAGGGAGTAGTTCTTCACAAATCGCTGATAGAAATTGCATAGGCCAAGGAATTCCCTCAGGGCGTGGATATCCTTGGGTGGCGGCCAATCTGTGATGGCTTGGATCTTTTGCTGGTCCATCTTGATCCGCCCTTCCTCAATGACATGCCCGAGGAAGTCAATCTGTTTCTGAGAAAAGGAGCACTTGGATAGCTTTGTGTACAACTCATGCTCCCGCAACCGGGCTAGGACCTTCCGCAAGTGCTCCAGGTGTTCTTCCAGTGTCTGGCTATAGACCACAATATCATCCAAATAGACCACCACGAATTCATCAATGTACTCTCGGAAGACCTGGTTCATTAAGGTGCAAAATGTGGCTGGAGCGTTAGTTAAGCCGAGCGGCATAACTAGGAAGTCGAACGACCCATATCTATTCACACAGGTCGTCTTGTGTTCATCGCCCTCCGCAACCCGGACATGCCAATACCCTATCTTCAGGTCAATTTTTGTGAACATCGTAGCACTTCCCAATCTGTCGAACAAGTCTGCCATGAGTGGAATAGGGTACTTGTTCTTCACAGTAATCTTGTTCAGCGCCCGATAATCCACGCAGAGACGTAGACTATCATCATGTTTCTTCTGGAAAAGCACAGGGGACCCGTATGGGGACTTGGAGGGTACAATGATCCCTGTGTCTAGCATTTCTGTCAATTGTCTCCGAAGCTCGGTGAGTTCGGGTTGTGACATTCTGTAAGGCGCCCGGGCAGGTGGCTTCGCACCCGGCACCAACTCAATCTCATGGTCCACAGTGCACCTAGGCGGAAGTCGCTTCGGCATTTCCTGTGGCATGACATCTTCAAATTCTAGTAGTAGCTTCTTTACGGGCATAGGAAGTGGGCCTGATGAGCGTTCTACCTCTTCAATGCATAGGGTAGCCAGAAATGTAGGTTCATGTATCTTGACTCCCTTTTTTAACTGCAAGGCCGAGATGTTCTCGGTGGCCATCTTCATGGATATGCACGGAATAGTACATGGTATGGCCCCGCTTACTCCCATCATCAGAAGCATGTCCGCATAGTCCCGCACTAATTTGGTCTGGCGGAGCTCCCGTAGTTTCCTCCTTGCATTGTACTCAACATTTTCGGGAAAGAACTGTAAGCGAATGGCAGCCTTCCGCTCCGCCCATGTCTCCAGAGCATCTTCACCGGCCCTGATGGCTTCGTACTTCACTGGCCACCAGAGCTTAGCATCACCCTGAAGATACATGGCAGCAGTTGCTACCTTCTTGGCTTCTTCTAGGCCTCCCACGACATCGAAATACTGCTCAATGTCGAAAATGAAATTTTCCACTTCCTTGGCATTCCTATCCCTACTGTATGGCTTTGGATCAGGAATTTTCAGCTTCTGTGCCAAGGGAGTAGGGTTCACATCGCCCCCGATTTGATTTCCAACGCCTCGAAGCAAGCCTTGTAGAGCAGCATTGACAATGTTGAGCTGGCCTATCAAGTTGTTGATAGTTTGCTGCATGGCAGTCATCCTGTCTGCCTCTTGTGCCCTGTGGGCTAAATTCTCGACGCGCTCCTGTTGGAGGCCCTCGAATTTATCAAAAATTTTGGCTGCCTCAGTAGCTGCCGTTTGCCGGTCTCCTTCAGAGTGGCAGCTCATGTTTCCTATGTCAACTTCGGCCTGGGCCATTCTGCGGTCCAGGTCGTCCAACCTTTGCAGTATGTTGGTTTTCAGTTCCGGCACCGTATCCACAATGGGTCGTAGTACGTCAACCGTCTCCTCAAGGGCCGCAATGTGGTCCCCATGAGTCACCATGGTCAGAAATGGTGGTAATGCGAATGCATTCCCTCGTCCGATGTCGAGCCTAGGCTCTGATACCAACTGTTATGCGACGCCTTCCTGAGATTATTTGGAAGAGCGACGTAAGGCTAAGCAACCGATATCAGGGTGGTTGCTGTCCGCCAAGTGAGGTCCCCGCCACACGCTAGACTAGATTGTCAGTGCCATGTGGGAAAACCAATGCCAACAATTGAGAGAACAGTAATGAGATTTGAAATGAAAGCTGAATTGCAATAATGAAAGCTATTACAAAATGAAGGCAACGCAGTGTCGAGGGGTAGAGACACCAGTACAGAGAATTGCTTGCTAGAAAGTTTTGAATGCTTGATAACCCCTAATAATGCTTAAAAAAAATAAACCCAAGTAACATGAGTAGACTAAACTACGCTAGAGAAATATAATGAAAGTACATGGAATAAAGCTACTCTATATTTACAGAGAAAATGACTTAGTTTTCTACAAATGTAGAAACAGGTCCACTGGCAGCAACTTTGTCTCAGGCATCACGATCTGCGCGCGCGACGCTGTTGGCAGCTGCTTGCGGCGGGGCGCTAGCGAGGGAAATTGGTGGGGCGACAGAGGCACATGCGCGCTTGTCACTTGGTGCGTCCAAGACCACGGGGCCGTCCATGGCGCTAGGCGTTAGGAGGCTTGCTAGGACGCCACGGGGCGCGTCCAAGGGGTCATGGGGCATGGTTGGAAAGCCGCCCATGACAAATCACATGTATTTTCAAGAGAATAACTGACTATAGGGATTCTAAACTGTCGGAGGCTTGAGGTTTAGGGGTGAATAAATCAGTAACACAGAGCAATGTACTGGAGTTGATTACTCATATGATCACTGAACTTTGCAAAATGATGGAACAAAGTCACTGATTAGTTTGTAACAACAAAATCACTCAACTATTCCTAATGCACACAAATAGTCACTCAACCAAAAATATCAAATTTTCTGGTGAAAAAAAATGACATGGCAGTCATTATGGAATTTTTTATTGTTTAACCAAATAATACCCAAACAAGACATTAAACTCTACCCATACACCCGATCCGACCCATTAAATAAAAACTCATCTACTTAATAAAATAAACACTAGAGACTAACCAAACCCTCTGACTTAATGAAATAAATACTTTTTTTTAGACGAAAACATTTAGATGATTCTGTCCTCAAAATTATGTGACATCACATTGCAAAGAGAAGGGCTGATCTAACTCTAGCAGCAAAGTTGGTTCTTAATATCCATTATATCAATAGTAAATAACACTGAGGCAATATAATTCGAAGCTTTGTATGATATAACAGAAATCACTTATAACTCCTAAGCAGTGCCACTTGCACCCTTACCTTTCTTTTTCTGTAGCTTCTTCATGTAACACTCCAGTTTCTTACTAGTAACAACCTCAGTGCTCCAAGAGAAGTTTTAGGTATCCAACCTCAAAGCACGCCACTTCACTTCCCCCTCGGATCCTTATCCTCCTAACATTCTTAGCATTGGGATAATATTGTTCCTCTTCTTGTTAGCAGAAAAAGCAGCAATGGGCTCAGTATTCAGATTAAGAAAGGGATAACATTGGAATCAACTATGATATACTAGAAATTTAGACAACTGCTCTCATTAAGCAACTACTTTTAATGTAAAATTACACACATTATCAAATGGGAAAACAAATATTGCATAAATAATCAACACCACTTAACAAAATAATATTGCTTACAAAGCAACACATGGAGACAAAGTAGTGATTTAAGGTCACAAGACCACAAGTTCAAACAAAAAAAGACACATTATAAACTGTGTCACATTAATAGTTTGCACAAAAACAAAAAGGAAACTGATAGTTCACTTCCTAGACTTCTTTAAGACTTTGCATATGTAGTCCTTCATGACTCTTTTCTTGAATATTCTGCCTCTTCTAGAAACACCTTCAGCACTTTGCACAAGCACAGTATCAGAGAAGGCAACTTGTTTATCATTTATAAGTTCAACAACTTTAACTTGTACATCATTCACATCATTAGCAACTTCAACTTCTACCGTATTCACAAACTCATCACCTTCGACAACTTCAACTTGTACATCGTTAGCAACTTCAACTTCTATAGTATTCACATCCTTCGACAACTTTAACTTGTTCATTATTTACTCCATGAGATTGTTGACTTGGTTCCTAACGAAAAAAATAAAAAAATAAGAAGCTAATATAATCAGCTAAAGAAATATAAAATATTATCTGAGTTATGGTGGATTAATTTGTTAAGTTGATCACCGGTTGAGAACTATCCCAAATGTCAGGATAATATAGCTTTGAATATTCACATGTATCTTCATTTTCGATTGGTTGGCTTGCTTCTGGCGCTTAGTATTGACGAACTTATGGTGGCCCCTTGCATTTTGTCCATCTTCCTTGCATATAGAACACTTCATATGAACAAGACCTTTTCTTGATAGTTTTTTTGGAGCTACTTCTTCGCTTCTTTTCTCTGCCCGTCTTTCAACTTGTCTTTGTGCTTCAACTTGTTTCTTTTTCTCCAACTCTTCATCTTCCTTTCTTCTTGCTTTCGGTTTTCTCCCTCTCTTCTTTTTGACTACCTCAGGTGGGAGAACCTCACCACCATTCACCACTTCTGGCCAGTGGTCTTCGGGGTTCGTTGGATTAATAAAATTTGAATGCACTTTTTTGAACGTTTCAACCTTGTAGTATGAATGCACATGTACAAATCATTCTTGTCATATTCACAATATATGGCCCTCCTGGACCATCAACCGATACCTTTGGTCCACCAGAAAAATCTGGACTAAATCGTACTGCCCCATGGCTTATTTTGTTCAACTTATTTTCTATTTTTGGACATATAACGCCTTGGTACTTGTCAATCCATTCCTTCTTCTTGTACAAACTCTTCATGAGTTTATTCTTTATCATCTCCAGCATGGTTATAATTGCTTTGTCCCTTGAATCAAGTATGTAACTGCAAAATAAAATCATATAAATATAGTACTATTTACTTCCTAAATTTGAAGAATAAATAAAATTATTAAGTTAAGTACTTATTGAAGCTTTCACAAAGGTTGTTCAAGAGCATGTCACATTTGGTATTTGTCCGGAATAAAGCTCTCGTCCAAGTCTGAAATGGTCTTTCAGGATGATCAAATCATTTTCTAGCCTCTGTATCTTCTTTTTCAAGTTGTTCCATGCATCTCTTGAATATCACCGTATTGCTTGCCCTTGCTGCATTCCATACTAAGTCCTTTAATACCTTGCCTTTATGTTTTTGTCTAAAGTTTTGATATATGTGTCTGGCACAATTTCTATGTTATGCTTCTGGAAACAAGTCCTTAACAGCTCCAATAAGTCCCTGGAATAATATTTTAAACAATTAAATACAAATTATAAGAAAATTAATTTAAAAGATACATTTAATTAGAACAATACAGTAGATGTCTTACCATTTGCCTATCAGACATGAAAGCAATGTGGTGACTATTATTTATCTCTAAATCTAGTCCAAGATTGGATAGATACCAACTCCAAGTCTCCTTACTTTCAGCTGCAGCAATAACAACATATGCAACAGGAAAGATGCAATCATTGGGATCAATTGCAACTGCAGCTAACAGATTGCCTCCATATGTCCCCTTAAGCCAACAACCATCAAGTCTTATTAACGGCCTACACCCAGACATAAAAGCTTTCTTCAGAGGTGCAAGACACACATAAAACCCCATGAATTTACCTCCATCTCTCCAAATAAAAACAGTAGACCTAGGATTTGTATTCAACAAATCAGCCCTATACCTTAAGAGTTTGCCATATTGTGCACCCTCATCTCCATAAACCCATTTTAGAGCTTGATCTTTAGCCCGAAATGCCTTCATTCTATGTATTGTGTATTCAAGACCATCCTTCACTGTTGCAAGCAGTCCTTTAATGTCCCAACTTGGATCAGCTTTAAAAACGTTTAAATATTTTCTTGCAATCCATTGAGGCGTCATATGAAAATTGTCAAATACCTTACCGCCTGTATGATGTAAATTCAAAGCTTTAATCTGAATTGTAGGGTCAATTTTACTTACTGGACTTGACCAAACTCTAAAGGGACACCCTTCCTGCTTGCATCGATAAGCACATCTTTTTGAGTCATTGGGTTTGAAATGTAATTGTCTCCTATTCTTAATCCCCCAGTTCGTACAAGCCTCCTTAAATTATTTAAAAGACCCAAACTTCATTCCTAGTTCTAGTATAGGGTTGTCCATTTCTTCGTTATACTCCTCATATGCGACCTCTACCTCATCTTCTTTATCAGTACCTCCCTCTATCAATTCATTAGATTCAGCATAATCCGAATTGCCATTCTCGTTTATTTCTGGAATTAGGATGCCAGCAGATGGTCCAAATTTATTATTTCCATCATTGGTATTTTTTTTGGGTCTTCCTTTTGCCTTCTTAAAATAATTCTCAACAATAATATCATGATTATCAGCAGTAATATCATGATAATCGTCATCATCTTCCTCCAGGTTATAGTCCGGATCACTGAAATCTTGATCATCTAACCGATCTTCATCCTCACTTGCTTCATCACCATCGACACCATTACCCTTCCTCTCAGCCACCGTATTACTCAAAATACTATTTTCCTGAAATACCCCATCTAGAATTTCCAACCACTCCTACAAAGTATATAAAATAAAGAGTTCAAATATAGTTCAACCATCAACAAATAATTAATACTTTAACACATTTTCATATTAAATCCTAAACTATAATGAATCCTAATTCCAAAAGAATCAGAAACCCATATATATATATATATATATATATGGGTTTCTGATTCTTTTGGAATTAGGATTCATTATAGTTTAGGATTTAATATGAAAATGTGTTAAAGTATTAATTATTTGTTGATGGTTGAACTATATTTGAACTCTTTATTTTATATACTTTGTAGGAGTGGTTGGAAATTCTAGATGGGGTATTTCAGGAAAATAGTATTTTGAGTAATACGGTGGCTGAGAGGAAGGGTANATATATATATATATATATATATATATATATATATATATATATATATATATATATATATATATATATATATATATATGTTAAACCCATATATAATAAATCCTAACCCCAAATGTATAAAAAATTATAACACTTAAAATATTAAAAAACACTAACCCTGTTGTGTTCGATAACAACAGAGAGCACATTCAAAAGTTTTATCATATAAAGACAAAAAAATAATATTTATTAAGAGTACCTCATTTTCTCTCATGTTCTGTGTAATACCCTTGGCATAGTGGTTCAATTCCACATTAAACAATGGTTGAGGGGAAGAGATGGATCCCTTCCTTTGAGATTTTTTATTTTTTATACTTGAAGCACCTTCCAATTCTATGTTGAAAAGCTCAATTTTGGACTAGAATGAAAACCATGGAGAAGAAGAAGAGTGAAATAATGGTCAGGGGGTTTGGTTAGTCTTTAGTGTTTATTTTATTAAGTGAGTGAGTTTTTATTTGATGGGTCGGGTCGGGTCGGGTGTATGGGCAGAGTTTAATGTCTTGTTTGGGTGTTATTTGATTAAACAATAAAAAATCCCATGTAGATTGCCATGTCATTTTTTTCCACTAGAAAATTTGATATTTTTGGTTGAGTGACTATTTGTGTGCATTAGGAATAGTTGAGTGATTTTCTTGTTACAAACTAAAGTTCAGTGACTTTGTTCCATCATTTTGCAAAGTTCAGTGATCATATGAGTAATCAACTCCAATGTACTGATACTAGTAGAATTTCAGAGTTCAATCTTAGCTCTACAAGAGACCCTTATGAAATTGATTAAGGAGCAAAATGACCATATCGATCATATTCTAGAGGTACCAGTTCTTAAAGGAGTATATGTGGAAAGGTATTTCCAGCAACTATATATGGAAACTAAATGCTAATTAGCCCATACACAAAAAATTTAAAATGCCAGATCATGCCAAGTATGATAGAATTGTTGAACGCCGAGACCATATATATCACAGGGATCAAATTACTGGTCATAAAAGGGAGCATTAACTTGGTATTCATTCTTATCTGACAACTTTATAATTAAGTTAATTTGCAGAAATCTGAATAATGCATTCATTAAAGCTCATAAAGGTAGTAGAAAAACGATGAAAGATATATTCAAAATCCACCAAGGAGAACCAGTGTATAAATTTAGATGACTAGAATCTGAAAATAGGAATTCAAGGAATCAATACGAGCCTTACACTGAGAGTTCGAAACCTAATGTGCCAAAGCTCGTGAACCACAACTTATGTGTCAGTCCTTCAGAGCTAGTACTTCTTTGACAGACATGGAAGACAAAGTAAGATGATGATCCAAGAAAATAAGAATGGATCCTAGCAAAAGGATCCAGGAGTACTCTGATGCGGCTTTTACAATTATCACGTGCAAATAATTAACAGAATGCAAATCCCTACCTCTTGAACAAAGGTATTTCAAAGAGAGAAAGCAGGCTTACTCAAGGATCTTGAACAATGGTCGGGCTACATTACCCAAACGTAAGATAAATGACATTTTTTATGGATCTAAAGTTAGAGGGATCACGTATACAATATAGGAGATATAATTAACTGACAACGTCATTCCAAAGTTTCTGGATTTTGCAACCCCAATGAGGCTACTTGCATGGATCGTCTTGCGCACCTTTCCAGAAAGGGGTTATCCAGGATACACTCTTTCAAATAATAGCTGGAGATATACATCGCATATATATAATATCATAATGGGTAGACTATGTTGGAAAATAATTTGGGAGAGCAAGACAACTCACAAACACTCAAAACTCACTATAAGATAGGTGGAAGAAGGATGATTTTCATTCAACTTGACTTGACTTCAAATGGCTAGCATACATGGGTATTTATAGGAGAACTAATACATGTATCTAACCTAACCTGCATGTGAATATACTAACTATGTCTACACAAGTTCACACCCTACATAAAGACATTCACACTTCTAATACATATATCTCAAACTAATTCATGAACTAGTGTGAACAAGTCTAAACAAATGTGGACAAGTCTAGACAAATGTTGACACATGTAAACAAGTCTAGACACATGTGGACAAATGTAAACTAATCTAAACAAGTTTAATATTTTTAACATCCCTCCTTAAGCTTGTTTCATCACTCCAAGAGCCATCCTCAACTTTTGAAAATATTCAGTCTTCAACGGCTTGGTGAAAATATCCGCGATCTGATCTTGCGACTTCACATACTCAAGCTCCACAAATTTAGTAGGATATACAATCTCTAATAAAGTGATACCTTGTATCAATATGCTTTCTCCTTTCATGGAATACCATATTCTTGGCCAACTCTATAGCCGACTTGTTGTCAACAAAAATCTTTGTATCATCCTTTTGCGGTTGGTGAAGTTCTATCAACAAACTCCTTAGCCAAATTGCATGACAAACACAAGAACATGCTGCTACATACTCTGTTTCACAAGTTGACAATGTCACAATTGGTTGTTTCTTAGAATTCCATGTAAATGATGAATCCCCAAGAAAGTAGACAAACCCGGTAGTACTTTTTCTATCACCAATATCACCAGCCCAATCACTATCACAATGGCAACAAGCTTGAAGTCTTTGGAAGATGAATAAAATATTCCATAATCAAGCGTACTTTTGATGTACCGAAGTATTCTTTTGCCTACCTTTAAATGTGAGGTAGTTGGAGTTTTCATAAAACGACTCACAAGCCCAACACCGAAAAGAATATCCGGCCTTGTACATGTCAAGTACCTCAAGCTTCCAACAAGACTCTTGAAGTGTGTGGGATTGACTTTCTCTCCATCTCCATGCTTGGATATTTTGACTCCACATTCAACGGGGGTGCTCAAGGGATTGCAATTCTTTATCTCAAATTTCTTGAGAATCTCCTTTGCATATTCCTCTTGAGAAATAAAAATGCCATCCTTCCTTTGTTGCACTTTGATTCCAAGATAGTAGGACATTAGACCAATGTCCGTCATCTCAAATTCTCTTGCCATTGCTTACTTGAATTCTTCAAACATCTTTGGGCTATTTTCTGTAAATATCAAATCATCTACATACAAATTAACAACTAAGATGTCACCATTTTTAGCAATCTTTACATAAAGTGCATGTTCATATGGGCACTTTGAAAAACCATTTGCTTGAAAATATTTGTCAATTCTACTATTCCAAGCTCGTGGAGCTTGTTTTAATCCATAAAGAGCCTTATTCAATTTTAACACTTTGTCTTCATGTCCTTTAACCTTATAGCCCAAAGGTTGGTCAATGTATACCTCTTCCTCCAAAACACCATTCAAGAAGGCCGACTTCACGTCCATTTGATGAATTTTCCATTGATATTTTGCCGCTAAAGCAATTATAAATCGTATTGTCTCCAAGCGAGCAACCGATGCAAATACCTCATCATAGTCAATACCGTCCTTTTGCTTGTAGCCTTTGCAACCAATCTTGCTTTATATCTCTCTACTTATCCCTTTGAATTTTTCTTCAACTTGTACACCCATTTGACACCAGTAGTGCTTTTTCATTTTGGAAGTGTGGCCAAATCCCATGTGTCATTTTTCTTGATCGCCTTGATTTCTTCATCCATTGCATCTCTCCATTTTAAATTTTGGACAGCATCTTCATAAGCTAAGGGTTCACTATCCACCAACAAACAAAAGTGAGTTAAATCATACAAGTCATTTCTAACCACTTCTGTATTTTCATACAAGTCACCCAAGCTTCTAGTCTTGCGAGGCCTTTCACTTGAACTTGAACTTGATTCCTCCGATTATTGAGCTTGTGGAGGAGGTGTTGAAGGTGGTGTAATAGGCTGCCCTGCATCTTCTTCTTCATCATCTTCAAAGAATGGAGTAAAATAGTAATTTTTCTCTTTTGTCTTCCATTCCCAAGCAGTATCTTCATCAAACTCAACATCTCGGCTTATGGTGACTTTGCCATTTTTTGGGTTATATAATTTATAACCTTTAGAACTTTGATCATATCCAATAAAGACATACCTCTCAATTTTGTCATCAAGCTTGGACCTCTTCTCATCCGACACATGTGCATATGCAATGCTCCCAAAGACTCGTAAGTGAGAAACTTTTGGTTTGAAACCACTCCAAGCCTCTTGAGGTATCTTTCAACTAACACTTTTGGTGTGACATCGATTTGATAAGTACACGGCACAAGTAACAGCTTCAGCCCAAAACTCCTTTGGCACATTTTTGCTTTTCAACATACTCCTTGCCATGTTGAGAATCGTTCAGTTCTTCCTTTCTACAACGCCATTTTGCTGTCGTGATCTTGGAACCGTAAAAAAATGGTGAATTCCATTCTTGTCACAAAATCCTTGAATTCATTTGAGGTGAATTCTCCACCATTGTCGGACCGAAGTGACTTAATTTGATAGCCACTTTATTTTTCCACCTTGCTCTTGAATTTTTTGAAACTTTCAAACACCTCCGATTTCACCTTCAAAAAATAAACCCAAGTTTTTCGAGAAAAATCATCAATGAAAAGTAAGAAGTAGTTACTTTTACCAAGTGATGATGGTTTGATCGGTCCGCACACATCCATGTGAATCAACTCCAATGGGCATCTTGTTCTAGTCAAAGACTCTTTAGGAAAGCCTTTTCTTGCTTGCTTTCCAAGGAGACATCCTTCACAAAGCTGGTTAGGATGATCAATTATTGGCAATCCATTGACCATGCTCTTTTTGCTCATCAACTTTAGGCTATCAAAATTCAGATGACCAAATCTCATATGCCAAAGCCAAGATGAATCTTTGGCATATGAAAGCAAACATCTTGGAACATCACATTGAAGATTCAAAACAAACATCTTATTATTAGCCATAGGAACCTTGGATAACAATCTTCCTTTTTCATCTCTCATAAATAACTTTTTATCTTTCAAATGAATGTCATAATTTTTATCCAAAAGTTATCCCAAACTTAGAATATTAGTTTTCATCTCCGACACATACATAATATTAGAAATTAATTGATGACTTCCATCTTTCAAACGAATTAAAATCGTACCTTTTCCTTTGATTTTAACTCGTGAAGAGTCTCCAAAAGTGATGGTGACTCCATTAAACTCCTTAAGCTCCACAAATAAATTCTTCTTTCCAAAAATATGGTTACTTGCGCCGGAGTCAAGGTACCATCGGTTCTTTTCTACACTTTCTTCTCCTTTGCATGCGAGAAGTAAAGTGGAATCGTCATCTTCATTTTTGCTCTCCACAAAATTATTATTCTCTTCCATATTATCTTTACACTCCCAAGAAAAATGACCAAATTTGTGATAAGTGTAACATTCAATATTGTATTTGTCATACCTTCCTTGATTTTGCCTCCATCATCTTCCTCTTTCACAGCCTCTTCTTTGATTAGAGTCTTGGCATTTATTTTCTTTTGGTGGTTGACTACCACCTCTTCCTCGACCACGACCCCTTCCTTGTCCACGACCTCTTTGTTGCGAGCTCGAGCCACGCCTTTCATCTTTCTCCTTGAAAGAAAGTTTTGCTTGCAACGCTTGTTCCACCGTTTCTTCTTTCAGTTTCTTCAACTTTTCCTCATGTGCTTGCAAAGAACCCGTAAGTTCTTCTATGGTCATGGTGTCCAAGTCTTTGGACTCTTCAATGGCAACAACAATATAATTAAATTTTGAATCAAGGGATCGTAGTATTTTCGCAACGACCCTATCATCTTGGAACTCTTCACCATTACTTTTCATTTGATTGACTATAGCCAAAACTTTTGAAATATAATCCGAAACCGATTCAGATTCCTTCATATGCACCGATTCAAACTCTCCTCTTAAGGTTTGGAGACGAACTTTTTTCACTTTGTCCAAACCTTTAAAGGAGGTTTGAAGAATATCCCATGCTTCCTTAGAGGTTGACACATTTGCAACCTTCTCAAACATCTTGTCATCCAAACTTTGATGGATGAGAGTAAGTGCCTTTTGGTCCTTCTTCTTCATGGCAATGACATCTTTCGCTTCATCAACACCGATCTCTACCGGATCCCAAATATCATAGGCACCAAGCAAGGCCTACATCCGGATACACCAATTTCCATAGTTCTCTTTTGTGAGCATAGGAACTTGGAATGGAGTAATATTATTGTTGGTCATTTTCCTCCTAGTTTAGTTGTCTTTCAAACACACCGGCTCTGATACCAAGTGAACAAAAATTGGGAGAGCAAGTCAATTCACAAACACTCAAAACTCACTATAAGAGAGGTGAAGGAAGGATGATTTTCATTCAACTTGACTTGACTTCAAATGGCTGGCATACACGGGTATTTATAGGAGAAATAATACATGTATCTAGCCTAACCTGCATGTGAATATACTAACTATGTCTACACAAGTTCACACCCTACATAAAGACATTCACACTTCTAATACATGTATCTTTCCATCAAACTAATTCATGAACTAGTGTGAACAAGTCTAAACAAATGTGGACAAGTCTAGACAAATGTGGACACATGTAAACAAGTCTAGACACACGTGGACAAATGTAAACTAATCTAAACAAGTTTAATATTTTTAACAGACTATGGATCAATGTGATGAAAGCAGTAGCGTCTACACAACATCAAGTGATTAAATTTCCTTCTAAATAAAAAATTATTAAAATTAAAGGAGAGCAAAGGATGGATCAAGAATGCTATTATCCCTCCCCAATCTTGAGAGCAGACACCACACTTGATACTTTAACTTGACTTAGTGGACCAACATGTTATGACATCACCTTACATAACTCAGGCATGATTTAGGAACATAAATATTTTCTTAAATCTATTTGCCTGTAATAAAATTAAAACTATAAAATAATAAAATTATGCATACATGCCATACAAGACCTCAATAGGAAATGATAAACATAATCTGACACAGACGTGTCTATGGAGCCTCTATGATAATATGAAAAAAAAATGCCAGCAATAAGGCCCTGTCTATACCAAAAAGAATACTAAAAGTCTGTAACAACAAAAGAGTGACACGAACATGAAGTAGATCTCACCAATGATTGAGGAAATGAGGGAGTTCCTAGTGAGGCCCACAACATAGTATTACTACCTGCATCCACGAAAGAGATGCAACACTCCGACGAAGGGATATGAGTACATAATAAAAAGTACTCGTATGCGTCGTAAGCTCTCACACATAAATCGGAACAAGAACATAGAAAGGAAAATAAGGAAGGCGATATGTAATTTTAAATAATAACCAATTCATTACATCAAGAAAAATATGTGAGATTTTGAACTTTAAACAAACATAATCTTTTAGTGCAGAGTTAATTAGTACTATATCCCATTAAACCACTATGTGTATGGCATGGATCCAATCTTAGTGCGATCAACTAAACCATCTCACCATAATTCCATGTGTATATTATTTACTAGAAGTTATTATGCCTAACCAAAGGAGACTATCTAATCTTCAAAGCCAATGGTACGACAATAGTCCTATACCAACATGTCTAGCTTCGGGTGTAATGATTTAACTGGTTGTTTTATGTATTTGAAACCCATTTCCTCATTTGAAATCCATTGTATGTGTATTTGTTGTTATGTTACTTGCAGGGAAAGTTTGTTTGGTTTCGGGAAGGTTTTGGAGTAAATTGGAACACTTAGTTCCAAGGCTGGAAGCTAAAGTTATTAGAGTTGACCGAGATTTGACTTTTGTGTAAATGACCACAAAATGATTACCATTGGTTCATATAGTAATTTTGTACTTAGGCGTATGTCCAAATATGGAGTCGTAGGTTCCTAGGTTGATTTGGCGAAAGTTGGGAATTTGATGGTTTGAAAGGTTTATAGGTTTGACTAGGGTTGGATTTGATATTATCGGGTTCAGATTATTATTCTAAGATATAGAATAAGTTTTTTTATGTCATTTAAAACTTGTGCGAAAAATTTGAGGTTATTACAAGTTGGTTGGGCGTGGTTCAATATGAGTTTTGAAAGTCGGGAGTTGATTATTTTACTAAACTTGATTTGAGGTACAATTTGTAGTTTTGAGATCACTTTGTGTGATTTGAGACCTCGAGTAGGTCTGTGTCATATTTTGGGACTAGTTGATATGTTCGGACGGGGTCCCGAGGGGGTCAGGAGTATTTCAGATGGATTTCAATAATTTGAGCTTAGTTGGACTGCTGGTGTATGGTGTGCTTCACGATCGTGAAGCAGGTCTCATGACCGTGAATGCTATTTTTGGGGAAATGTCATTTTTCTCTCTGTGTTTGCAATCAGAGAGTTGCATTCGTGAAGATTTGTGAGTAGTGGACTTTGCTTTCACGACCTGGGCATCGCGTTTGCAAGTGTAAGGCAGGCTGGGGGTTGGCTAGGAATTTGGCCTTCGCATTCGCGAGAAGATTACCGCGTTCACGTAGACCAATTGGATTTTGTTTGTCGCATTTGTGGACTGAGCACCACGTTCAGGAAGGGTTAATTTTTGACAGTAGGGCTTTATGCTTCTCGAACGCGAGGTTTGGTCCGCGTTCGCTAACTGTATAACTGGGTAGGGTTATAAGTTGTCATTTTCGGGACTTTGAGCTTATTTTATCATATATTAAGATTGGAAGCGCGTACTAAGGTAATTGTTTTGGTGAATTTAACCCATTTAGATTGGGTAAGTGTTCTTGACTCGGAGTTGATTATTATTCATAATTCTGTTCTTGATTTATCATTTGATTCATGAATTTAAGAGAGAAAAATTGGGGGGGGGGGGGGGGGG
>ML253718.1:0-19458 GCA_005239495.1 Nicotiana undulata | reverse complement strand
GGGTGTTGCAAAACTTTTCTAAAGTAGCAAATGGAGATCTGAACCCCGATTTGGAGTCGGTTTTGATTAAACTAGTATATTTGGACTCGTATTCGAATGGGTAATCATGATTTATGACTTTTGTCAAGTTCCAAAGAGCGATCCCGCATTGACTTTTCACTAATTGAGAAAGACTGAAGCTTTATTACTTGGAATCAGTTCGTATAGCTTTGTTTGATGTTATAGATTGTTTTTTGCTAGATTTGAGCCGTTCTGAGGTCGATTCTCATGGCAAGGAATTTTTAGAGTGTTGATTTGGCTTGTTTGAGGTAAGTATCTTGCCTAACTTTGTGTGAGAGAAATACCCCTTAGAGTTTGGACTTAATTGTTTATTCGTGTTATGTGAAAAACGACGTGCACACGAGGTGATGAGCGTGTATACATGTGTTATGTACAACTTATGAATGGATTAGGCCTTAGGCCATTAACATGCCTTAATTTGAGGACGTGCTTTATATGAAACAAGCTTAATCACTTTGTGGCTACATAAACATGATCATTAAAATTGATTTACCCGTAGTAATGCTTTATATGTTAAACACCCAATCACATTTTATTATTACCATTTCCTTGTGCACCTTGTCATTAAATTATGAGCTTATATTTATTGTTTTGTGATAATTATGGCACATGTGGACATGTTGAGTAGATTGATTGGGTGTTGGCATTGGGGTCTTTGTTGTGCGAGTATGGTTATTATTGTGCGCGACGGGTGAAATAAGGGTGACATTTTCTCATGTTGTTCATGTGGCAAATAAGGTTGGTGATATGCTATGCGCATGGGGCAAAATAAGGAGGACATTTATTATTATTTGCACATGCAGCGAAATAAGGGCATTGTTGTTGATGATATTATGTGATAATTTGGGGGTGATTCTCTTAATGATGTTCAGTGACGAAACATGGATGATATTTTGATCTAATACATGTTTTCTAAAAACTCCGTCATGTATTTTAATGAGTTTTTGGTTGAATTTGACATGCTATCATATGCCTCCACTTCTGTTTGATAATTTGTTGCCAGCAACGGATTTTTCCACATTTAGTTGTTATCACATATTCTAACGTGAATGTTGATATTGTTTTTCGTTACATATTATGTTGCCAATTATTGTTTTATTGCGCAAGTTATTTGACTAGTTAGTATTATATGACTTGAACTTCATGACTATTTTACCGTATGTTAGTCTTAAACTTACTAGGTACCGATTGTGGTGTACTCATACTACACTTCTGCATATTTTTTTGCAGATCCAGGTGTTAGAGGCATCGGACCTTGGGAATGAGTGCTTAAACTGGTCGCAAGGTTTTAAGGTAGAGCCGCATGACCGTCGCATCCTCTTGGAGTCCCATCCTTACATTGATACTATTAATTTTCATATTCGAACAATATTGTATATTGAGACATCCTTATGTATTCATTTAGAGCTCATGACTCTGTATACCTAGTTCTGAGGATTTGTATTGGGTATTGCCATTTAATTTGTGCTAATATTTATGTTTTTATATTAAATTCTGTCTTCTTCTTCTTCTTCTTCTTCTTCTTCTTCTTCTTCTTCTTCTTATTATTATTATTATGTTTATTATTATTATTATTATGTTTATTATTATTATGATTATTATTATTATTATTATTATTATTATTATTATTATTATTATTATTATTATTATTATTATTATTATGTTTTTTTATATTTAAGATTGTTAAGTGATTGGCTTACCTAGTCTTAGAGATTAGGTGCCATCACGACTTCTATAGTGGAATTTGGGTTGTTATCAGAGCTCTCTCATAGATTCTACAAGTCATGATCAAGTTTAGTAGAATCTTGCAGATCGGTATGAAGACGTATGTACTTATCTTCGAGAGGTTACCGAATTGTTAGGAAACACCACCTTCTTTCATTCTTTATCGTGCTGATTTGTTATAAGTTTGAATCTTTACTCTTCTATTCCCTCACAGATAGTGAGGAACGTTCTGCCGGATCAGCTGTAGTGCTTCCTGTTAGAGCTCCGGGAGGCCAGGGCCGAGGTGGGGCACGTGCCGTATCTAGAGCATCGGCTAGAGAAGCAATGGCGAAGCCACCAGTAGCTCCAGTTAAGGAGCATGAGCATAGCCATATTAAGCAGGTAAGACCTGCTCAGGCACTTGAAGGTCCTATTGCTATACCGGGGCTCCAGGAGACCTTGCACGCTTCATGAGTATGTTTGGGAGTTTGGCCCAGGAAGGGTTGATTCCGCTTGCACTAACTACTTCTGAGGCTAGGGGAGGAGCTTAGACTCTCACCGCTTGTACACTAGAGCAACTGGCCAGTGCAACCAGTAGTTGCAGTTTAGCCCGAGGTAGGGCCAGTTGTGTCAGCTGAGAGGCAGAATAATTTGGAAAAGTCTCAGAAGATTCATCCTCTCTAGTTAAGTGGAGGGGCTTCTAAGGATGCACAAGGTTTCTTGGATGAGTGTCATCGCATTTTGTGTACCTTGATTTGGTGGAGTCGAGCGGGTCAACCTTACTACTTTTCAGTTTATAGGGCCGACATACAGATGGTGGCAGACTTATGAGGCGAGTAGGCTAGCTGACGCAACACCACTTACATGGTCCTAGTTCTTCGTTCTTTTCTTGAGGGAGTTTATTCCACAGACCCGCATGGATGAGTTGTACAGTGAGTTTGATCATGTGCGCCGGAGGGGGGGGGGGTTAACTGTGTCTGAGTATGCTATAAGGTTTATAGAGTTATCTCGTCATACAGATCCCTTGGTTTCCACTGATAGAGAGAGTCCATAGATTTATTGAGGGGCTCACCTACAACCTCAAATTTGGGATGGCACAAAAGCTAGAGATTGAGACTATATTTTATCAGGTTGTGAAGATTTCTAGGAGGTTAGAACGTATTTGTGGGTAGGACAGGGAGTATAGGAAGGCTAAGAAGCCTTGTGGTTTTGGAGGATTTATTGGCTCCTACTCATAGGGCAAGGTCCGTCATGGTAGAGGTTATTTCAGTCGACTAGTTTAGTCTGCACTTCAAGTTTCCCATAGTGCTCCAGCTAGCCATGGGTTTTAGAGAATTCATATGGGACAATCATATGTTAGTTCACCTTCCACATGAGATTCCTACAAAGGTTATTCTATCCGTCCGGGGCAGACTCAGTACCAACAACCACACCTATAGAGAGGTTGTTTTGAGTGTGGTGATACTAGACACATTGTGAGAGATTGTCCTAGACTTTAGATGGGTGGACCTTTTTAGGGTATTTAGGCTATAATTCTCTCTCTAGATGCTACACCACTTGCACAACCAGCTAGAGGTGGGGGCGAAGCGGGTAGAGATCATCCTAGAGGGGGAGGTCAGGCTCGTTGTTATACTTTCCCTAGTAGGACTGAGGCAGTTGCATCAAATGCAGTCTTTACAGGCATCGTTCTGATTTGTCATGTAAATGCATCAATTTTATTTGATCCGAGTTCTACTTTGTATATGTCATCATATTTTTTTTATATTTGGATATGTCACGTGATTCTATGGATACTCCTATTTATATGTCTACATTAGTTTGTGATTCTATTGTGGTGGACCGTATTTATTATTCTTGCTTGGTCAGTATTGGAGGCTATGATACTAGAATTGATCTTCCGTTGCTTAATATGGTATATTTTGATGTGATTTTGGGTATGGATTGGTTATTTCCATACCACACTATTATTGATTGTCATACTAAGACCGTGGTATTGGATATATCGGGGTTCCAAAGGTTGGAATGGGAAGGTTCTTTTGGGCATATTCCTAGTAGAGTACTTTCCTATTTGAAGGCTCAATTGATAATTGAGAAGGGATGTTTGGCGTGCTTAACCTTTGTTAGGGATGTGAGTTTTAATACTCCCACAGTTGATTCAGTCCCCATGGTTAGAGAGTTTTCAGATATTTTCCCTGTAGACTTACATGGCATGCCACCCGATAAGGATATTGATTTTGGTATTGACTTGGCACCAAGCACTTAGCCCATATGTATTCTACCATATCGCATGGCTCCAGCAGAGTTGAAGACATTGAAGGAGCAATTGCAAGAATTGCTAGACAAGGGCATTTGGCCGAGTGTGTCACCTTGGGGTGTGCCACTTCTACTGTTAAGAAGAAAGACGGTTCCATGAGAATGTGCATTGACTACATGCAATTGAACAAGGTTACCATCAAGAACAAGTATCCATTATCGCGTATATGATTTAATTGATCAGCTTCAGGGTTTTAGGGTATTCTCGAAGATTGACTGAGATTGGGGGTACCATCAATTAATGATCAACGCTTCGGACATTCCAAAGACGACCTTTAGTACCCGTTATGGGAATTATGAGTTCTTTGTGAAGTCTTTTGGGTTGACCAATCCACCAACAACTTTCATGTACTTGATGAACAACGTGTTTCAACCATATCAAGATTCCTTCATCATTGTGATCATTGATGATATATTTGTTTATTCCCGTAATGTGGAGAAGTACGAACAAGATTTGAGGACTGTGCTTCAGACTCTAAGGGGGAAGAAGTTGTATGCTAGGTTCCCCAAGTGTGAGTTTTAGTTGGACTCGGTGGCATTCTTAGGACACGTGCTGTCTAGTCATAGGATCAAAGTGGATCCGAAGAAGATTAAGATAGTTTATAGTTGGCCTAGATCTTCTACCACTAGTGAGATCAGGAGTTTCCAAGGTTTGGATGGTTACTATCGCCGTTTGTGGAGGGTTTCTATAATGACCAGACTGGTCGTTTTGAGAAATTGCATCCAGATCGGCAGCTTTAGGTCACGAGTAGATACACACAATGTATTATGACTTGTGTGCATCATTGGTTCAGGTTTTTGAGAGGTTCAGAAAGGATTTTTAGGAGTGACTCTCATTGAGAAGCTCGAAGTTGAAAGAATTGACCAAGGTTTGACTTTTGGGTATTTGACCTCGGATCGGTGTTTTTATGGTTCTGGTAGGTCCGGATGATGATTTTGGACTTGGGCGTATGCCCAGAATTTCATTTGGATGTTTCTAAAAGGTTTCAATATCATTAGGCGGAAGTTGTCAATTTTAAAGTTTTAGAAATTTCCTAGGTTTGACCATGGTTTGACTTTAAGGCTATGGGGTCCAGATTATTGTTTCAAAACTTGGAATAGGTCGGTTTCATCATTTGGAATTTGTCTGCAAAATTTGGTGTCAATTGGAGTTGATTTGATTTTGTTCGGACGCCCGATTTTTATTCTAGTAGTTCTTGAAGTTCATTGTGATTTTCACGTATTTTGGTGTCCGATTCGTGATTCTAGAGGTTATTTTGATATTTTGATCACTCGAGCGAGTTCACGTTATGTTTTTGGACTTGTGAGGACGTTTGGTTTATAGCCCCGAGGGCTCAAATGAATTTTGTACGCGTTTCGGGGTGTTGGAAGAAGGTTCAACTTTGCTGGTGTCTCTATTCTCGCATTTGCGAGGTTTACATCGCATTTGCAATGTCAGCATTTGCAAGATCATTCTTGCTTTTGCAACGATGGGCTGGGGCAAGGGAGTTCGCATTTGCAAATTATTCCTTGGCATTTGTGATTAAGCAGCTCCGCATTTGCGATACAAATAGTCGCTTTTGCGAAAACTCTAAGCTCGCATTTGCGAGAGTAATGTCTTATTCGCGACTTTGACAGAGTTGGTAGGCCTTTGCTTTTGCGATAAGTTTTTCGCATTTGCGATCCAGTTGTCGCAAATGCGACATCTGAGGCTAGTATTAAGACTTCCATTTCGGGACTTAACTTCATTTTATCATATTTTGAACCCTAGCCTCGATAATAGGCGATTTTGTGGATGGATTTTCATACCAAATCATTCGGTAAGTACCTCTAATCAATTTTCAATTGTATTTTGGGATTATACATTAGATTTAACATCATATTTATCATAATCTAAAGGAAAATTTGGGGAAAACTGTAAATCTTTCAAAATGAGAAATGGTGATTTGAAGGACGAATCGAAAATTGAAATTTTGGTATGGTTGAACTCGTATCGGAATGCGTGTTTGGGTTTTGTAAATTTTATCGTATTCCGAGGTGCGGGCCCGGGGGGTTGACTTTTTGCAAATTGTATAAGGATCATAGCTTTGTTAATTGAAATTATTTTCTTTTGCATTGTTTAATGTATTTAAGTCGTCTTTGGATAGATTGAGCCGAGCGGAGGTGAATTTGTAAAGAAAAAGCTAATTTGAGTATTCGAATTAAGGTAAGTATCTTCCTAACTTTGTGTGGGGGAAACTACCCCTTAGGAATTGAGTAAATTGTGCTATCTTGTTATGTGAAAGCCGTTTACGCAAGGGGACGAGTGGGTACACAGTCTATATGTGGTATTTGACCAGTTTAGATTGTCTAGTGTCTTGCCATGCCTTTAATTGAATTGTCATAACATGTTAGCACCTATATGTTAGTCTACTCTTACATGGTTTATTTGACACTGTTAGCACCTATTGTACTTCTTACTCGTTATTTGGCCTTATATGCCTTAGTTGAAGTTATTTCCTTCCTTATTGTCTTGTTACCTCTTAATTGATGAGTTTCTTCTATGTCTTTGTGCTTATCTGCTACGTGTCCTAATTGTTATGATTGCATACTTAGTTATCACGTACCTTACATGCCTTGTCGTTTTGTAAAGTTTGTTGTATTCCTTTGGTTTTACGTGGTTCCTTTGTTGTTGTGTACTGATATCCTTGATTGTGGAAATTCTTGTAAATGGAGTTAATGAACTGTTGATGTTGATTTAAATTATTGTTAGGGGGATCGGGTTGCACGCCGCAACAAGTGAAATAAGGGAGGTGGTGAAGTAATGGAGGATATTTAATTTTGAAATTGATATTATATGGTGGGATCGAATTGCGTGCGGCAACATATTTTATTTATTGTTATGATATTGATATTGTACGGTGGGATCGAGTTTCACGCCCCAACATGTGAAGTAAGGGTGAATTGATATTGTGGAATAAGGGTGAATTGATATGGTGGAATAAGGGTGAATTCTGATATTGATATTATATGGTGGGATCGGGTTGCGTGCTGCAACATATTTTATTTATTGTTATGATATTGATATTGTATGGTGGGATCAGGTTGCACGCCGCAACAAGTGAAATAAGGGTGAATTGATATGGTGGAATAAGGGTGAATTTTGATATTGATATTATATGGTGGGATTCGGTTGTGCGCCGCAACATATTTTGTGTTTGTATTCCCTGTTTGTTGCATTGGCTTCGGTTCTTTCGTACGGGACTATGCGAATTTGTATTTCCGGTTCTTCACTTTTTTTTTGTGGATCGAGTTATTGTCATTGCTTATCGCCTTGTCGTCATTTCCTGAGTTATTTTTCTAATACTTTTGTTCTGGTAAATTGATTTTCAAGGTGAATTTACTACGTTGAGTCATTACTCCCCTTCCTGCTGAGGGTGTTAGTAATATAGTATTTTTAAATAAAAAGAATTAATATCATACTGCCTTGTGTGATTTTTAAGTTAAAACTCGCAGTATGTTTCAGTATTTACTATTTCTAATAGTTGTCATATTTTATTTCAATTAATTTCTCAACTTAATCTCCTTAACCTGTTTGAGGTTTTCATTAACTTAAAAAGGGATTCTTATTATGTTTTAATTTAATAAATTCTATATCAAATTCAATAGCTTACCCGATGTTGTATTTCATTGGAAAATGTTATTTTCTTCACTCAAATGATTTCTACAATAAACTCATCTTCTCATTGATTTTCTACTTGGTCCAGAAACTATAATTTTACTCTATGATATATAAATAAAATCTCTTGAACATCTTAATTAGCATTTGACAAGGATACTAGGTACCGAGTAGCACGTGGATTTTGCTGTGCAAAGTGAGATGGAAAGATGTGGGCATAAGCTGCCACATGTGTATAAGGTATGGAAGTTGTGATTTATGATGTGAGATTACGAGAAGTGGGATTGTTGAAATTGTGTATTAGAAATGATTTGACTGGTTGAGTTGAGTTGACATCTGTTTCCCTACTTGAGCATAATTATACTTCATCTGTACCCCAACTATGTTATTGTTTAATTACTTGGTTATTTCTCATTGCCATTCGTGTTTCCCTTATCGTTATTACTGTGTGTAATATGATTTCTGTCTGCTATTGGCATTTCTTTGATATTCCTTCCTTGTTAGCTTTATGTCATACCCTGCACATGTTTAGATGTTCAGTGTGTGTCAAGACCTGGCCTCGTCACTACTCTACTGAGGTTAGGCTTGATACTTACTAGGTACCACCGTGGTATACTCATGCTATGCTTCTGCATATTTATTTGTGCAGAACCAGGTACTTCGGATCGAGTCGGTTTTGAGAATTATGCTTGATGTGGCTAGAGAGTTCAAGGTACACCTGCCAGGCATTCACATGCTCTGAAGTCACCCTCTATTGTATTTATTCCCATTGTTTCCTTCTATTCTAGAACAATGATGTATTCATTATTTAAATATACTCCTAGAAAGGCTTATGACTTGTACTACCAGTTTTGGGTTATTGTATCATGTTGAGACTATTGGGATATTTAGAAATTTTTGGTTCATTTTCATTAGCTATTTAGTAGAATTTGTTATCTTTTTTGTACGTGTTAGGCTTACCTAGTTTTAGAGACTAGGTGCCATCACGACTCATTCAGGGAGATTTTGGGTCGTGATAGTTTCTCGTCTATTGCATCTCCATTGACCAAGTTGACTTAGAAGGGTGCTCCATTCAATTGGTTTGATGAGTGTGAGGAGAGCTTTCAGAAGCTCAAGATGACTTTGACTACAACTCCAGTTTTGGTTTTGCAATCAGGATCAAGGTCATATACTATTTATTGTGATGCTTTGTGGGTTGGAATTCAGTGTGTGTTAATGCAAGACAGTGGGGTGATTTCCTACACATCATTCTAGTTGAATCCCCATGAGAAGAACTATCTAGTGCATGCTTTGGAGTTGGCAACTCTTGTTCACACGCTCAAGATTTGGAGGCATTGCTTACATGGCATGTCTTGTGAGATGTATACGGATCATCGGAGTCTTCAATATCTATTCAAGCAAAAGGATCTGAACTTGAGGCAGCGACGATGGTTGAAGTTTTGAACGACTATAATATCACTATTCTTTATGGATGTTTAGGCTTTGGCCAATGGGTTTGTGAGATGAGATATTTCGGAGTCTAGTAAGGTTCTTCTTTGTGCTGTGTCACAGTCTTCTTTCTTCGAGCGCATTAAATCTCGTCAGTATGATGATCCCTACTTGCTTATCCTTAAGGACGCGACGCAACGAGGTAGTTCTAACGAGGTAACTATTGGTGATGATGGGGTATTGAGGCTTCTTTCTCGAATTAGTGTTCCTAAGGTGAATTGTTTGAGGGATTTGATTCTTGAGGAGGCCTACAGTTTGCGGTATTCTATTCACCTAGGTTCTACAAAGATGTATCTTGATTCGAAGAAACATTATTGGTGGAAAGGATGAAAAGGACATTGTTGAGCATGTTGCACGGTGTTTGAACTGTTAGTAGGTTAAGTATGAGCATCAAAGACTAGGTGATATGCTTTAGAGTCTAGATATATTGGAGTGGAAGGGAGTGTATCACTATGGATTTTGTGGTTGGGTTACCATGGAGCTTGAGGAGATTTGGTGTTGTGTGGGTCATTGTAGTCACACTGACCAAATATGCATATTCATTTTTGCCATGACTTCCTACATTTTCGAGCAGTTGGCTCAGATATATCTTAGGGAGATTGTTTGCCTGCATGGTGTGCCTGTGTCTGTTATCTAGGATTGGGGCGCTCAATTTACATTACATTTTTGGGGAGCTGTGTAGCGTGAGTTGGGCATGTAGGTTGAGTTGAGTATTGTGTTTCACCCTCAGACGGACGGTCAGTGCGAGTAGATCATTAAGATGTTGGAGGATATGTTGAGATCCTGTGTCATCGATTTCAGAGGCCAGTGGGATCAATTTCTACCATAGTAGAGTTCACTTGCAAAATAGATACCAGTCGAATATGCAGATGGCTCCGTATGAGGCCTTATATGGGAGGTGATGTCGTTCTCCGGTTCGTCGGTTTCAACCTAGAGAGGCTAGATTATTGGGAACAGATTTTGTTCGTGGTGCTTTTGAAAAGGTGAAATGTATTCAGGAGCGGCCTTGTGCAATGCAGTTCAGGCAAAAGAATTATGCAGATAGGAAGGCTCGTGATTTTGGTATTCATGGTGGGTAAGAAGGTTCAACTAAGAGTTTTGGCCATACATGTGTGATGAGATTTGAAAAGAATGGAAAGTTTAGCCCTCGATATATTGGTCCATTCGTGGTCTTGGATAGATTTGGTGAGATAGCTTACATAATTGTTTTTCCACCCAGATTATGGGGATTTCATCCAATATTTCATGTTTCCATGATTCAGAAATACTATAAGGATCTTTCACATGTGTTGGATTTCAGCTCAGTGTTGTTAGACATGGATTTGACTTATGTTGAGGAGCCGATGGCCATTTTGGATAGGTAGGTTCGAAAGTTGAGGTTATGTGGAGAGGTCAACCGATCGAGGAGGCAACTTGGAGACCGAGCATGATATGTAGAGCATATATCCTCACCTTTTTGGTATCCCATGTATGATTCTATACTCACTTGAGGACGAATGTTTGTTTAAGAGAGGGAGAATGTAATGACCCAGCCGACAATTTTGTGTATTTGAGCCTCATTTTCCCATTTGATGCTCCCGTATATGTATTTGTTGTTATATGACTTGCGAGGATGATTCGTTTGGTTTCGGGAAGGCTTTGGAGTGAATTGGAACACTTAGTTCCAATGTCGGAAACTTAAGTTATTAGAGTTGACCGAGGTTTTATTTTTAAATAAACCACCCCGGAATGATGTTTTGATGGTTCCAATAGGTTCCTTTGGTAATTTTAAACTTAGGCGTATGTTTAGATTTAGATTTGGAGGTTCCTAGATATATTTGGCTCTATTTGGAAAAAGTTGGAAATTTGAAGGTTTGGAAGGTTCACAGGTTTGACCGGGAGTTGAATTTGATATTGTCGAGTTTAGATTGTTGTTTCGGGTGATGGAATATGATCTATGTGTCATTTGGGACTTGTGTGTAAAATTTGGGGTCATTCCAAGTTGGTTGGGCGTGGTTCGCCATGAGGTTTGAAAGTCGGAAGTTGATTAGTTCATTAAGCTTGAATTGATGTGCGATTTGTAGTTTTGATGTCACTTAATGTGATTTGATATCTAGAGTAGGTCTGTATTATATTTTGGGACTGGTTAGTATATTTGAACGGGATGCCGAAGGGCTCAATAGTATTTTAGACGGATTTCAGACGGATTTTAGATCATTTGATCTTGTTTGGAATGTTGAAGATTTGCTAGTGTCTTGTGTGATTCGTGATTGCAGAGCAGTTCTTGCGGTCGCGAAGCCTATTTTTCAGGGCAGTGTCATTTTTCTCTTTGTGTTCGCGATCAGAGGGTCACGATTGCGAAGCTTTGTAAGTTGTGGCCTTCGCGTTCACAACCAGTGCATCGCGTTTGCATAGTGTAAGGTTAGGCTGGGGGCTCACCACACGTTTGTCCTTTGCGTTAGAGGGAAGGCTACTGCGTTCGCCTAGGCCAGTTGGATTTCTTTCATCTCATTAGCATGTTGGCGGCTGCGTTCACGAAAGGATAATTTTTTGTAGTGGGGTTTCGTATTTCACGAATGCGAGGCTCTGGTCGTGTTTGCTGAGGGTATAACTAGGCAGAGTTATAAGTTGTCATTTTCGGACTTTGAGATTATTTTATCATATTTTGATATCGGGATCTCGAATTGAGGCGATTTTAAGGCGTTTTTCATCCACTTGGATCGGGTAAATGTTCTTGACTCAAATTTATTTATTATTCATGATTCGATCGTTGATTTGGCATTTGATTGATGAATCTAAGAGAGAAAATAAGGAGTTTTGGAAAAACTTTTCTAAAGTGAAGGATGGATATTTGAACCTCGTTTTGGAGTCGGTTTTGGATAAAACTTGTATATTTTGATTTGTATTTGAATGGGTAGTCAGAATTAATAACTTTTAACTCGTTTTGAGGGTAAACTGGGTTGATCTTTTAGCTGTCTTTTAGCTAATTTAAATTTTTTGGAGCTTTATTACTTGGAATCGATTCTTATAGCTCTGTTTGATGTTATTGAGTTGTTATTAGCTAGATTCAAGTCGTTCGGAGGTCGATTCATGCAAGAAGGCATTTCTAGAGTATTAATTTGGATTGTTTGAGGTAAGTATCTTGCCTAACCTTGTGTGGAGGAAATACCACTTAGGACTTATCCTTAATTAACCGCGTTCGCGTGGCTAGTGACTACGATTGCGAAGGAGGCCTAGAAGGTGATTAAACATCCAATTTTCGGGATTTGAGTTTATTTCTTAAATTTTAAGTTCTTGGAACACAAGTAAGGCGATTTGGGGTGATTCCTGAAGATAAGTTATTCCTACTTGTTGTGAATTAAATACATGGGTTATATATGGATTTATACATACAAATTAGTGGAATTGTGTGATTTTGGAAGAAACATAGAAATGGTATTTTTAAGGTTTGACCACAAAATGGGACATGAAATTTGGAATAATTTATATATTTGAGTTCGTGGTGCTATAGCTAACATTTATCTTCGAGAATTTTTGGAATCCGGGCATGTGGGGTTGGGGGTTGACTTTGTTGACTTTTTGTATGGAGTTGAGGATTGTTTCTAATTGTTACATTATGAGTCTCTGAGTATATTTTGATTGGTTTTCATGTTCTTTGGCTAGTTTCACATCATTTGTCATTGTTTCGAGGTGTTAGAGAGGTGCTGGATCTGATTATCGAATTTCGGAGCAAGGTAAGTCTCCTGTCTAACCTTTTAAGAGGGACTTTACCCGGTAGGTACTATATTTGTTACGTGCTATGTGTTATGGGAGCTAAGCATAAATAAGACGAGTGTCCGTGCGTATGCTAGATTCTTAATTACGTACGGATAGACGTAATTCACGCCATGCTTTAATTGTACTACTTGAATTATTCTTGTCTGTTTAAATAATTTGAAATTTATGTCTTAGCTTGATATTAGATTGCATAGAATATCGAACCTTGCTATACTGGAAAAAAACATTGATGCGCTACTTGATTAGCCACAAAAACTATACTTTCTCTTACTGATTGCCATCACGTTGTACTTGTTGTCCGAAAGTTTCTTGATATCATAAATCACACATATATTCGCAAATTGGGCTAGTGACATGTCAAAAGTTCACCATTTTAATCGGATTAGACTGAACGCCTCAGCGGTCTTATTATGAGATCGGGTTGAACGCCTCCGCAATATCATTATGGGATCGAGTCATTCGCCTCAGCAGCAATATGAGATACATCTTTTGATCGGGTCGTACGACCTTGGCAGTGTACACTACTCTATGAATAGGGTCGTACGACCTCGACAGTGTACACTATTATATGGATCGGGTAGTACGATGTCGACAAAATTGTGCGTAATATTCGATAGGGAGTCAGTGTACCTATGAGACTTCCTGACTTGAGATTTGACATTTTATTTGTTTCTTATCATACATATATTCCATTCGTATTCAGCATTTGAGGATTTTGTATTTCTCTTCTGTTGAGGGTCGTGTCATACAGATATATAAGATTTCATTGCTTTTATTTGCTATGCTTCATACCTATCTACTTTTATTGTGCTTTGATTATCGGACCACTAGTAAGTGTCGATGTCGAACCCTTGTCACTATTTCTTTGAAGTTAGGCTAGATACTTATTGGATACATGTTGATTCACGCACTCACACTACACTTCTCCACTAATTGTGAGGTACTGATACTGGTACATTCGGTGGTCAACTACGTGTGTAAGCGCAGCTATTGAGGAGACTTTCTGGCGAGCTGCGTTCCATGTTATAATTCACAGCACATGGAATCCCTGTCCTATATATTTACTGTATTATGTCTATTTCCTATTCCAAACAGTTGTTGTAGTAGTATTGTATATTCTAGTAGAAGCTCATGTACTTGTGACACCAGGTTTTGAGATTTAGATTCACATTCTTGGTTGTATTTCTTTTACATATTTGAATTTGTAATTTCTACCACGCTCGAACAATTAATATAATATCAGTAATTTCTATAAAAATAGAGAAATTCCGCTTATTTATTTCATAACTTGTTATAAAATATATTATAAACTATCGATCGACATGGTGATCAATTATTGGCTTGCATAACGACAACGTTGGGTGCCATCACGGCCTATCGTGGCAATTGAATCGTGACATTAACCTCGAGAGTTGAGTAAACTAGGTAAGTTATCAAATCCTTAGTCGAGGTAGTCTTAAGCCGGGCACTCTCCACATGACTGATCAAGTCTTGCAATCAAGAAACAACATGTTGTTGTTGTTTAAGAAGATCAACACTTTTTGGTACTATCATCGTAATTTTATGATCATTGGTATTGGTTGAAGGACCGATCTATGAAGTACCGGGGAGGTTTGACTATAATTCTTGCATTCTCCAGAGATAGAATCGTGTTCCCAGATATTTGACCTTAAGCTAAGGCTCCTTATTCATCTTCTATGACCATGATGGCACTATACTCTTCAGACTCATCCACGAGGCTGGGGTGAATGACCTGGGAACTAATATGGGGGGTTGCTCTTGCTATCTCCTAGTCGTCTCTTCTGCTTGTTGGCTCCTCTCTTCCTTTCCTTGGAAGGACCAGCATGAGGTCACCTTATTGGATGAGGACTTTCCTTTCTCGGGATGGTGCTAGACACACCATATCTCTACTGTTTCTAGATTGCCAGCTTCCGGACCAAGATTGATTCTTCTTTTCTATTAAGCCTGCATAGTTATGGCAAATCAAGTTATGTTTTTATATAAAGAAGTTACATATAACTCAAGAAAATAAGGATAGTTTACCATGGTTTTTGGCCCTTAAATAGAGTTAAGCAATAACAGCATTCCAGGCCCTAGACGTGGTGGAGGGAACATTTAAGATCTTGTCAACCCAATCCTCGATTCTGGTGGCTCTTCCAAATCTTACCACAGTAGTTGTAATTCAAAATATTATGTCATCTAAATAGAATAGTAAGAGAGGACGAAGAAAATTTAGTTTCAGAAAAGAGCACTTATGGTTGGTATTCCACGTTTTGGGGAAAGGCACTTTTTCCCGAAGGGAATGATGCCCCAGTCGGCATAATGACAAACCTTCCATACCATCCTCGGTTATGGTCATCGTGATACTGGTGATAAGGGAACATTTATTCTGAGAAGTCAACACTCCTCCTTAGAAAAGCCTAGGTGAGTAAAGATGTAGAAGATGGCATAGAGTGAAATCCGTTCCGGCCAAAGAAACAAGGTGACGTAGACACGCCATAAACCTCTGTACTTGATACCCTACTTGAGCTACGCGGAATTGAATATTTCCTGCACAACTCCATGATGATTTTATCAAGTGGGAGCTCAAATCTATAGTAATGAGGTAGGTGTATACGAAAGAAAAAGTAGCTCGGTGAGTGGTAATTCGGTCACCCTCTCGGACACTGTACACCTTATATTTTCTTTCCACCCATAGTCAACTCAGGAAGTAGAAAGATTAACAATAACAACAATAACAAAAAACTCAATGTAATCCCAATAAATAGAGCCTGGGGATAGAGTGTACGCAGTCCTTATCCCTACCTTGTAAAGGCAAAAAGGCTGTTTCCGATAGACCCCTGGCTCAAGGTAAAACTAAAAGAAGTGTCACGACCCAAATCCTAATTCAGGTCGCGATGGCGCCCAACAACGGGGTTAGGCAAGCCGATATAACTTTCACTAAGTGATACCCTTCCCACTCGATCAAACAAGTCAATGGTTACCCATTTATAATAACTAATATGATACTATCTTTGAGTGAAGGTAAAGTCATAGTAGATACAAAGTCGAAATAAAACATACACATAGATATACATCCCAAAACCCCAAAAATATATACCGCGTGTGTGCCAGGAACTAGTGTCACGGGCAACTACTGAATATACAATGACTACAACATATACATGGTCTCAGTCTGAGTGAAATAGACAGAGAGCATAACAAAGAAACTTCAGGACGCTGCTAGGAAGTCGCCAGGAAAGCAGCTCACCGTGAAGTATGACCACGCTATCAATATCTAGCGCCGGCCTGAAAATCCGATGGACCAGCCTCCGGACCTGTACAATCAAGTACAGAAAAGGAAAGAAAGTGCAGCATGAGTACATATATATAAATATGTACCTAGTGAGTATCCCGTCTAATCTCGAAGAAGTAGTGACGAGAGGTCGACTCGATACTCACTAAGGTCCAACAGTCGTAAAGTAAGCAGGATGTAAGAAAAACTGTAGGCAAGTAAAACAAATAATCAAGTACATCAATATCCGGCATCAAATAGCAACTCTCAAATCAACAAGTTGATATCCACCATGGCGTACGACCCGATCCCACCCTGGTAGTATCAATCTTGCCGTGGCGTACGACCCGATCACACCCTGGTAGTCTCAATCTCGCCGTGGCGTACGACACGATCTTACCCTGGTAGTCTCAATCTCGCCGTGGCATACGGCCTCATCCCACCCTGGTAGTCTCAATCTCGCCATGGCGTACAGACCGATCCCACCCTGGTAGTTTCAATCTCGCCGTGGCGTACGTCCCGATCCCATAATATAATCAAACATCACTCTGCCGTGGCGTACGACCCGATCCCATAATATAATCGATCATCACTCTGCCGTGGCGTACGGACCGATCCCATAATATAATCAATCATCACTCTGCCCTGGCGTACGGCCCGATCCCATAATATAATCCATCATCACTCTGTCAAGGCGTACGGCCCGATCCCATAATATAATCAATCATCACTCTGCCGTGGCGTACGGCCCGATCCCATAATATAATCCATCATCACTCTGTCGTGACTCTCTTATCACTCTTAAATCAAGCCAAGTATCACACGTTCAAAGACAACAATACCAATCATACAAGTATACAAGTCATATCTATGCTACAACAGAGGAAAACAATGAGTCATGCTGTGTCCTAACTACCCGGACGAAGCAGTAATAGCCACTACGTACGGACTCTCGTCACTCGGTGCGTACGTAGCCCTCAAACAAGATCACATAGCAAACAAGGTTACCTAGAGGGACAATTCCCTTCTTACGAGGTTAGAAAGGAGACTCACCTCGATAACAGCACTCCTCGGACCAAGGACCAGATCAAAAGATGCGCCCGAAATTATGAAACTACTCTTGACGGCTCACAACTAGCCAAACATAGCATAATTGAATCATTTCATGCTCCAGGAATAAGAATTAACAAGATATTCCAAAAATATAGCATTCTTGAAGGTTCTTGAAATTTCGACCCCAGGCCCACACATTCGGATTTTGAAAAATCTCGAAGGAATGAATTACCCGAAGCCCAAGATCGTAATTACATAATTCATTTAGGAATTTATGGCTAAAAATGAAGTTTCACTATTTTCCCAAAACCCCACATCTTTCTATCAATTCCTATGAATTTTAAGATAATTGGAAGAGAATTTTATTTGAATTTGATGTTAAAAAGTCATGAAANCCAAGGATCGTAATTACATAATTCATTTAGGAATTTATGGCTAAAAATGAAGTTTCACTATTTTCCCAAAACCCCACATCTTTCTATCAATTCCTATGAATTTTAAGATAATTGGAAGAGAATTTTATTTGAATTTGATGTTAAAAAGTCATGAAAAAGGACTAAAAATCACTTACCTTGATGAATTTGAACTTGGGCAGCCCTTTCCCTAGCTTGGAGGAGCTCTAATGGAGGTTGGGAGTTGAGGAGAAGAAACCCGAAATTGGACATTTAAATACTGCCCAGGAAAACCTTCAATGCAATCGTGACATCAGGCCTGCGATCGCGGAGAACAAATGACCCTGGCCCCCAAAAGCACTATGCGATCGCATAGATGGGGCCTACGATCGCAGAGGGTTGGGAGGTAGGCTTATGCGATCGCAGGAGTGAGGTCTTCAACCGCAGAGAGGAACATGCAGTGGGGGGGGGGGGGGGGGTAGGTAGGTGACTTGTGCGATCCCAGGGGTGAGTCTGCGTTCGCAGGGAGTTGGGAAGGGGACCTTATGCGATCGCGGAGTAATGTCTGCGATCGCAGAGAACATTGGATGGCCCAGCATAATTACTTCTCTGTGATCGCATCCCTGCTTCTGCGATCGCAGAGAAGGAAACCAGACAGAAATTTTTTTGGTTTTCCCAACTTAGCTCCCGGGGGTCTAAAACACCCCCGAGCCCCTCGGGACCCCATCCAAAAGCACCAGCAAGTCTGTATTCATGATACAGACTCGCTCGAACTTCTTGAACATGAAAAACAACAACGGAACTCAAAATTCAACCCCGAAACCAAATTAATCAAACTTAAGAACTTTGAAATTCTAGAATTCATTACATTGCGCCGAACGGGTCTATACTACTCGGAATGACCCCAAATTTTGCAAACAAGTCACAAATGACTATACGAAACTATTTCCGGTCCCAAAATTCCATTCGAACCCCGATAGCATGAAGTCCTGCTCCAGGCCAAATTCTAAACTTAAGGAAATCCTGATTTCCATTTCGAGCGCCGAAACGCTCCCGGGTCATCAGAAACCCGAGGCGAGCATACGCCCAAGTATGAAATCATCATACGGAGCTACTGGAGCTATCAAAACTCGATTCCGAGGTCGTTTGCTCAAAATGCTGACCGAAGTCAAACTTGGCCAAATAGGCCAACCTTAAGGAACCAAGTGTTCCTAAACCATCCAAATCATTCCAAAATCCCGGACCACCCGCTCCCGCCAGTCATAAATCACGAATAGCCTCTATGGAAGGTTTCATTTAAGGAAACGGGACCCTGATACGCAAAACGACCGGCTGGGTCGTTACATTCTCCACCTCTTAAATAAACGTTCGTCCTCGAACGGGACTAGAATCGTACCTGGAGTGCTGAATAGCTATGGATATCTACTCCGCATGTCCCACTCGGACTCTCAAGTCGCCTCCTCAACTGGTTGGCCTCTCCACTGGACCTTAATCGCGGAAACTGTCTTGGACCTCAACTGGCAGTCCTGCCTATCAATAATGGCCACTGGCTCCTCCTCGTAGCCCAACTTCTCATCTAACTGAATAGTGCTGTAATCAACCACGTGCGAGAAGTTGGCGTGATACCTCCGAAGCATAGATACATGAAATACTGGGTGAACTCCTGATAAGGGTGGAGGAAAATCAAGCTCATAAGCAACCTCTCCAACCCGCTTCAGCACCTCGAAAGGACCTATAAACCTGGGGCTCAGCTTGCCTTTCTTCCCAAATCTCATAATGCC
>ML253717.1:35754-60270 GCA_005239495.1 Nicotiana undulata | reverse complement strand
GAAACCAACTAAGTTCAAGAAAGGTAAGAGTGACTAAAGCAGACTGAACAGGAAACAATCGTGCAAAGATTATCATTCCAGACCAAGCAAAATCAAGAACAGGCTAAGAAATCCTAAACTAAGTAATAAAAATCAAAAATTAAAATGAATTGACTTAATGTGCAGATTCATAGTAAGAGCTAATAAAAAACATAGATGAGAATAAACTAAACCAAAGATACATCTAGAACACCTAAAATTAATAGGGTTATAAACCTTGAATTAGAATTTACCTAAATCCATTTGTGAAACCCTAATTAGTCGACTAACCTAATTACTAATACGATTAGACAGGCATGGAAGAAATTACTCAAAGGAAAATAGAAGGAGACAGTAGCATTTAAGGGAAAAACAGTAAAGAAAAAGATATGAAACCTAAGACCAACTCAGTAAAACAAACAACTTGTAACTAATTTTTAAAACATCATTTAGGAAGGAAATAAACAGAAAACCTATGAAACTTAACCAATTAATCCAAACAAAGAAACAGTAATTGACAGAAAAATTTTAATACTAACCTAGGTGACTTTAAATAATTAAAGGAGATAAAGGAGGGGGTACCAGTCAGTGGGGGTCATTTGGCCGGAAAAATCGAAGGTCGCCGGACCTTGGCCGGACTGCGGCGGGGTTTGAAAATGGTTCAAACCCACATGAATCAATAGCTCTCATCAAAATCTATTGACTCATGTAGGTTCGAGCCATTGATTGTCTTCAAATTGGCCGGTATTGATCTTCTAGGGTTCGGCCTTACTAGATCTAAAATTGAGGTTTTATGGTTAGGCTTTTGGGAAAACCGATGGTGGGAGGTGGTAGAGGGAGTGATGGGGATTGTTTGGTGAAAAAATGGAGTTGATTGGAGAATTTCCGCTGCCGGAGGCGATTTCTGGCCGGCGGCGGACGGCGGGGTTACGGCGGACCTATGGTCAGTCTCTAGAGAGGGTGAGAGACTAGTTGGGAGGAGGGGGTATTAGACTTCGAATTAGGGGTAGGGGTGCTTTAGGACAGTTTTATATTTAAGTGATGTGGGGTTGTGAATCGTTGGATCAAGATGATCCAATGGCTGGGGGATGAGGGGTGTGAAACAGGGTCGTTTTGGGTATTGGGGCTGGGGCTGGCCGGGTAGGTTTGTGGGGATTGGGCTGGTGAGTGTGGGTTGGTGTAGAGACCATGTTTGGGCCTGGGTGATTTCAAGCCCAGGTCTGAATTTAGTCTCTTTAATTAACTAAAACAATTAATTTAATTAAGTTCAAATCTAATTAAATCTAAAGAAATGTAATAATTCATTTTAAACCTCATTTTTATCTAATTATAGGTTAATTAGGAATAGGGAACAATTAATTTTATACTCCTAAAAATAAACAATTGATTTCGGTAATTAGTTGTTAAAACTTATACTACACCAAATAACCATTGTCCGTCTATTATTTTAATTAAAATTAATTATAAATAATGAGTTCATAATTATTTGATAATGGTGACGCAATCTTAATAATTTTAAAAGATGAATCATGAATATGCAAATGCAGACAATTCACAATTAATCACTAAAATTCACCAAAAATTCATAAAACCAAATAATTTATCGAGATTTTTATAAGAGGATATGGCGAGCAAAAATCACGCGCTCACAATGTTCATATGGAGGAACATAATATGCCGCTTTGGCATCCCAAAAGAAATCAGTTGCGATAACGGGCCCCAATACGTTCGACTTCGAATACTTACATTCGATTTCGAGTCGACCACATTCGACCTCGCTCGAATACTTTCGACTTCGAATACTTACATTCGATTTTGAGTCGACCTCGCTCGAATACTTACATTCGATTTTGAGTCGACCACATTTGACCTCGCTCGAATACTTTCGACTTCGAATACTTACATTCGATTTTGAGTCGACCACATTCGACCTCGCTCGAATACTTTCGACTTCGAATACCTACATTCGATTTCGAGTCGACCACATTTTACCTCGCTCGAATACTTTAGACTTCGAGTACCTACATTCGATTTCGAGTAGACCACATTCGACCTCGCTCGAATACTTTTGACTTTGAATACTTACATTCGATTTCGAGTTGACCACATTTGACCTCGCTCGAATACTTTCGACTTCGAATACTTACATTTGATTTTGAGTCAACCACATTCGACCTCGCTCGAATACTTTCGACTTCGAATACCTACATTCGATTTCAAGTCGACCACATTCGACCTCGCTCGAATACTTTCGACTTCGAATATTTACATTCGATTTCGATTCGACCACATTCGACCTCGCTCGAATACTTACATTCGATTTCGAGTCGACCACATTCGATCTCGCTCGAATACTTTCAACTTCGCTCGAATACTTTCGACTTCAAATACTTACATTCGGTTTTAATTCGACCACATTCGACCTCGCTCGAATACTTTCGACTTCGAATACTTACATTCGATTTCGAGTCGACCACATTCGACCTCGCTCGAATACTTTCAACTTCGAATACTTACATTCAATTTCGAGTCGACTATATTCGATCGCGTTCGAATATTTACTTTCGATTTCGAATACTTGCATTCAAGCCGACCACACTCGGTAAAAGGCAAAATATAGACCCCAAGCTGACAAGTAAGCTGCCCACAAACGGTAACATCGCTACAAACAGAGAAGAAACGGGTGAACAAAAGCATGCAACAAAAAGATAACTGTTATATTACAAACGAATCACTTTACAAAATCTCGCATCCTTCTACAAAAAGGGAAGGGGCCCTAGTACGCCTTCGCGAGGACAAAAACAAAAGAGCGCAAAATATAAGTACAAAGCACTAAGCTGCATCACCCCCAGCATACTCGTCGTCATACCAAAGATCGGAGGCAAGCCCATCTATCGCATCATCATCATCATCGCCGTCACTCCCACCATGCGATTCAGGAGCGTAACCACAAGCCTCGCGAGCTACCTCCTCTTTGTCACGGACTTCGGCGAGCTCCTCCTCAGATACCCTGCCCGCAATTCTCAGCAACCTGTACAGGTCCAACTGAGCCTCAGCGTGGACACACATCTCGTAAAGTTATCGAGGTACATTCACCTCGGTAGGAACCTGAGGAACCGACGGATGGACTAGCTACTCCTTTTCAGCCCTCAAAACAGTCACCTGCTCGTTGGATCTCTTTAACGCAACTTCCAGAATCCCGACCTGCTCTTCTAACCTCGCAACTCTGCACGCCGAAGCCTTCGCCTCGTTAGCCCGTTCTAGCCGGCTAGCCCGCAGGGTCTCAGCCAAAGCCGTTGTTTTCGCCAATGAGGCCGTCCTAACCTTCTCTGCCGCCTCTAGCTCCGTCCCCAGGACAACCACCTTCGCCTGAAGGTCCGAGTTCTCCGCCACCACCCCCTTCCAAGCTCGAGCTCCTCCTCCTTAGATTTCAAAGTCTCCTCTAGCTCGCTAAATTGGCTGACGACCCTTAGAATCCCTTCGTCTTTCTCTTTAAGCTCCTCAATTTTCATCTTAATCTCGTTACACAGGCCCATCCTCACCAACACTCCTAATCAACTTCCGATATTTTGAGCGGTACTCCTTGTACTTCAACTCCATCCTCTCATATTGAGCCACCCCCTCCTCCTCTCAGCAGTTACGCTCGATGTCCAGAAGGAAAGTCTGACAAAGAAAATGAATCGAGTTAAAACAACAACATCGACAAAGCATAAGACATAATTAAAGTACTCACCCTCAAGGCCATCCTGGATATGCCATGGGAAAGGTCAACATCCCTCAGCGTCCGCAGGGTCTCGCTTTCAATCTCTGAACAAAGGGGAGCGAATGACGGCGTCGCGCCCTCAATATCAACCAGGAGGTTGAGATCTGTAGGTATGATTATGTGACGATTTGGACCTTCCGTTCTTAATTCCACGCGAGTCCTCCTTTCTGTTAAGTCCCGCACCTCATCAGGATCAATGTCAAAACCTGATTCGGTCTCCCCCATAGCAGGAGTATCACGTTGTTTCGACCCAGACGGAGAATGGCCACCTGGGATCTGTGAAAACTCCTTGTCGCCGCAAGACCCCGTCCTTGGAAGTCTCTCTACTGAGGCATGTTCGGGCACAATACCAAAGGCCTCGGCTGGAACGCCCTCTGACCTCGCCTCGCGGATCGGGACCCCTTCCGACCCATCCACCACTACGGCCTTACCCGCCTTGGCTCGCCGCTTCTTCCGTGGTGAGGTTTCCTCTTCATGAGAAGGCTCGCCAGTGAGTAACAAGATTTGATGAGACGGAACACGGCATGAGGCGTCCGTGCCTGATGGAGCGGGCCCCTCTGTCCACTAAACTCCGGCCCTGCTCCTCGTAGATTCAGCTATAGTAAACTCCCTTGCAATTGAGGTCGCCCTCTGGAGGAAGGCAAGGGCGGGTGTATTCTCTTTCTTAGAAGTCCGCCGACCTGATACGAACGCGTGTCAGAAGATGATAAGAAATTCAATCAAAAACTGAACAAGTGAAATACTTACGAGGGGGAAGCTTTGGCCAAAAGCGCTTGTGAAAGGAAGACCAGTCGCGGATTCCCGCGACGTGAGGAAGCACGCGGGCCAACCAGTCTTCCATGTACGGAACAATGGAAGGAACTCTTTTTACAGCTGTAAATGGAAAAGGCGAGAGTAAGTCATGAAGGGCGGAGAAGGATAAATGCACGAAACGATAAAGGGTACGAAGCGGCATTTACGCTGATAGTTCAATTTTTTGGCAAACCCGGTCGGGTACGCCACCAGCTGCTCGGTTTTGAACAAAAAGGTACTTACGCCAGAATAGGCGACTCGCCTTGTCGTCCATCCCAGCCACCAATCCCTTTGTTCCACGATTTCTCAAATGTATCATGGTACCACGAAGGAAGGTCGGTGAAAATAGGTGAAGCAAATGGCGAAGATCGACTCTGCAGCCAGCCAACTCCACGTACTTGGTTAACATCATGAAGATCTTATAGCAATAAGACGATAGTTGCACTGGGCAGATGCGGTAGAAACGAAAAAATTCCTCGGCAATTTTGGGGAGAGGGAACGTATAACCAATGGTAAGAGGATAGACCTAAAAGGTACAAAAGCCATGATGGTGGACCTGGACCGTGTCACCACCGGCGGCGACCATCTCTATGAGAGGGGGAATGCGATATTTGGCACGCAACTCAGCCAAATCATCTTCCCCCATTTTGGAGAGTTCAATCTCAGGGGCAGGGCGAGGCTCCCTGGGGAAGTTGTTCCTTGCTAGTGGATTCCTTGGAATTACCTCATCCACTGAGGGAAAACTATCATCTCCCTCCACCGGAATTTCCTCGTCGGTAGAGACGATAGCCATCGACAATGAAGCAGTATCGGAAATATCCTTATGACTATGGGAGGAAGCTGACATTGCGAATGTAAAAGGCCAGGCAAGGAAGGGAAAAGGGGAGGACAAACAAGTTGCTGCGGAAGCCGATGAAGAGAAATCACAGAATGTGAGGAGAGAAGGTACAAAGAGTATAGGTGGGAAAAAGGATGATAAAAGTTTCAAATGTAGAAACCCTCATCTATTTATAAGGTTGGTGGGCCTCGGAACCGAGGCCAAAAGCTGCCTGAAAGCACAGAAATCGAAGCATCAGCAGTACAAGCAATGCACGACGAAGATGCGTAAATGATGACGCGCGTGACCGTTGCGTCACCGTACGTCACTTTTGCCGGTTACAGTGCTAACAGATATCAACTACTCTATTACGACCCAATTTTTTGCATGAAAAACGCAAGATTATCTGCTCACCAAGGACAAGGTGCCCACGACCTTGATAAGCGGAGGGACTAACTGTAATGGCCAAAATTGGGGTTGGCCTTAACGATGACGATGTTCGAGGTTGAACGACAGCTCAATCATCAAGTAAGAACCAGCGACCCTAGTTTGGACGAAGTCAAGTGGAAAATTCTAGTAACGACGGCCGAAGTTCAGTTTGTGGATGGGGAATATTCCAACAGAATATTCCTCCCTAGTACTCTCTAGGGTTCCTTGAGGATTGTCTCATATATATATATAGAACAGGATAGAAAAGGGGGATGGGGACTTTTTTTCATCTGAACTATCAAAAGAGCATATGCTTTTTGTCTTATCTATTAACTTCAACACTTAGAATCACATTTTGGTATCGTAGATCCAAGAACTCTGAAGTACTCTTACATTGTCTATCATTCGTTCAGCTGACAAACGAGGTTGTTGATATTCAACGCATAATATTTGGGACGTGCAATCTTCGGTTATTACATTTATTGCCACTGCATGCATTCAATTCATATCTTTACATATTTATTCATTGCCAATCATTATTAACTCAAGGGTTCGACATTTATTATAACATTCTCACTCCATCCCAGAACTCAAGTTTCTCTAGATCTAATAGTTATTAAGTCTAACTAGGATTAGCCCGACGTTATATTCCATTTAACTACATATTAAGTGTTCTATCATATTTTTGGTAAATCAGAAAGGTGTTCTTCTTGGTCGAGTCCAGACAGGGGCGGCCCTTCCCTAAAACAAGTAAAGCAACTGCTTTAGGCCCCAGATTTGAGGGGGCCCCATTTTTTGTTACACCTTATAGACTATATATAAGTTTTAGAAAAAGTTATGTGAAGTGAAAATGTTTGATTTCTTACTTTAACAAACATAAAGAAGAAGGATTTCCAATTGTTATGATTTCTGCCAAGGAAATTGCATTTGAAATGAATATCGAATTCGAATTTCTAAGAAACGTGTGATATATAGGAAGAACCATTTGATGAGAATGTTGAAAATGAAATCTCAAATCTCTCGAAAAGTTTTTTAGAGTTGATTACTTCTATACATAGTAGACAAAGCTATTTTTCATTTCATAATAGATTTGAACAATTCGAGGCATATGAAAATATTTTTGGTTCACTATTTAGCGATAAAAATCTGAAATCACTAGATGATGGAAACTTAAAAAATATTGCTTTAATCTTGAATGTTCCTTAAAGCATAATAATCAATTCGATATTGATAGTTTAGATTTATTTTCTAAATTAAAAGTGTTAAGAAAAATAGTACAATTAAAAAATAATAATTTATTTGATATACTTATTCAAATAAGAAGATTTGATTCTTTTCCCAATGTCTATATTGCTTATAGAATAATGTTAGTAACTCAGTTTATCATTGCTTCAGCGAAAATAAGTTTTTCAAAATTAAAATTGATAAAATCTTACCTAAAATCATCAATGTCTCATGAAAGATTAAATGGATTAGCTATATTGTCAATTGAGAACGTCTTATTAGGAGAAATTGGTTATAAAAAAAATTATTATTAACTTTGCATCTAAAAAAAAGCTTTAAAATAGACTTTAAATAAAAAATAATATTGATTTTTTTTTTAAAAGTTAAGGCCCCTCGTAAAGTTTGGCTTTAGGCCACAAAATTCATCGAGTCACCCCTGGTCCAGAGTATGTTCGAGTCATATGACGTGATCAGACTATGTTCTGGGAGAAACAAGTCAAGAGATTACTGCCGGACCAGTGAAGATTTTGCTTACAGTAAGCTTGAATCTCTTTGAAGAGAGCAAGATATTCGCGTCTTAGCGCGTAAAAATATATTTATTTTCACCTGACATTATATACAAAGTTGAATCGAATAAGTGTAGAAGACTCCGAGATGAAAACGTATATGATTCAAAGAAGAAAACAGGAAACAATAGACGTAGTAAATGCATTGCCAGTTGAAAAGTTGGAAAAAATCCGATCTCTATTAATGGGACACAACTACTATTCTGAACTCATTCCTGAAACCATGACTACAAATTTAAAGTCATTGCTCAGCTCTTTTGACCTTTATCCATTTATTAATTAGGGCTAAATATTTGGCCTTCCGTGAATGTTTGGGAGATAAGGACCGAGTGAATGAGAACAACAGCAAACAAACTCATAGCTATTAGATATTCAAACTTTCAACAATCATTAAAGGAAGTAGACTAGCAGTCAATTAAATTTGGTGTAAACTAAGAACTATTAAAGTTTAAATCTTGGCAATTATTATAAAAAAAAAAATTAAGGTGATTTCTTCTTATCTTTCTTAACTTTATCAAGCAGAATGGACTAGCGATATAGTGTCTGTGCTTTAGGTAAAAAAAAAAATCAATTGTTTAAACCTTGTTAAAGTCATATTAATAGTCAATAGAATAGTTGAGGTATGCGTGAGATAACCTGAGTATTACTGTATATTATTAAAAAAGAAAAATGGTCAAAAAAGCACTCAACTATACAAAATATTTTATTTTATTTTTCCCTCCGTTTTACTTAGGGGATTCATACCCTTGAAGTATAATGGAGTATAATTCTTAACAATAGTCAAAATTAGAGGTGAAAATTTGTACATTTTCTCTAAATATTTTTATACGTATGAAAATCGCTCAATTTCAACGTTGAAGCTCTATTAAAGTTAAGTATAAATACATACATGATTTGTTAATAGAGCATAAATAGCCCATACAATATACGGTAACATTGAACTATGTCATATAGTAAAAGTTAAGTGGCAAAATTGGATCTTTATCCTTAGAAAAAATAGCTTCCACCTTTTCCTTTTGAAGTACTCCCTCATAATTTATTATTATTCTTATTTTCACTATATTAATCTCTCTATATATTTATCATAGTAAGATTAAAGGTGAAAAAATTAACTAATTATTTTTTAATTTTTAAAATGACAAGTATTTAGACCAATTATTTTTTATAATCATAACTACTAACAAGGACCACGAGATATGTTTCGTTTTCATTAAGACCACTCTGTTTTGGAGCTATGCTGTCAATTTTACCTAGGGTTTTGGAAATCATATCAAGGCCAGACCTCTAATTTATTAATAGTTTAACCCATCTCTGTATGTTTATCTCAATTATTGTAGAGCCATAGTAGTATAATTCGTTTATTATATTTCACGAAGAACATACGTTTTATTTGCCCATACATATAAGTTTCATAACAATATAGATTATCAAATTTATGGACCAGCGTGAAACTCCATCCCAATGCTAAAGTCAAGATATATATATGCAATATATGTGAATTATTTTATTCATAAATTAAGTCCCTACAGATATTTTTCAGGATGGGTAGAAAAGGAGAAATTAAATTATTATATTCAAGGAATAGATCACATGAATATGACAATGTTGAAGATGGCATTGATGAGATGTCCGATATGAATATGCACCGATTTAAAATTAGTAACATTTTTATTGAAGTCCAGATATCGTGTTTGGATCAAACTAACAACAATAGTCAAATCTCATAATAATGACGTTGTTTGTCTCGGTAATTTTTTTTTTCCTATAGTGATATATTATTATTAAAAAGCTATAATATAAAATAAGATAAATTTAATGCCGAAAAACTTATAGTGAAATATTGTCATATAAGATTACTGTTATAGCACGTATCTTGAATTAGAAGTGAAACTCCATTGATATTGGTTATGAGTAATTAAAGTAGGGTTCGTGTGATAAGTAGTGCTCTCATTATTTTATTGAGTAGGATTATATATTAGATACGAAAAATATTAAAGAATTAAAACTTAAAACGTGCAATCATATACAACGCCAAAAAAAAATCAAAATGGTTGGACTTGGATTGCTTAAAAAATAATTGTAATCTGGAAACCTCTATCAACCAAAAACAATTAGATTATGGTCAACAAACCATAGCATGCATAGAGAATATTCAAAAAGTTTGAGATTATGTCAATGAGATATATCTGCATGAAATATATAAATTATTTTTTCAAGTTCAAGTTTATAAGCTGCTACTATAAATAAACATGTATACTATTAGGTTAACTGTAAATAAGAACCAACATGAGATTAGTTATTACTTATAAAATAAGAAAATGATCACCTGCTAAATCGGTTAAATTAACACTATAATTAAAATCCATTCTTTTACTTGTTTATTTTTCGAATTTGTTGAGGAAGGGGCTAACATAAGTGTAAATAGTTAGGGCAGAATAGTCTTTTCACCTCCTTTAATTACCGGATTTTTTAGTTCCATTAGTTAGTTAATTACCTAACTATATAAATTGTAAATCCTTTTGATTTCTAATTAACGAAATGAACAAATTCATTTTCTTCCCCACTGCTTCTCTCTCTAACCTCCTCTAGTTCATTCTTCATTCTCTTCTTCTCATCTCTAGGGTTCATACCTTGTTAATCCTCCGTTAATTGCATGGTATCAGAGCGTACGAGATTGAGATTCTAACTCGAATTATCAATCTATTCTCAATTACAAAAAATCATTCATAAAATCTTGTGAATTCTTGTCAATGGAGAACGAACAAAGTTTGGGTCATGGATTAGTTCATCAGCAACAAGCAAGGGAACAATTGAATTCTGGAGTTGGAAATCCATCAATTGAACTGGAAATCAACCAATTGGAGTCGACTACAATCATCCCCTGTTCTTGTCTCCTGTTTATGTGTGTGGTATACAAATCGTCTCGTTTCAACTCACAGGTATTGAGAATTACTTGATCTGGAATCGTTCTATGCGTGTTGCTATACTAGGCAGGAACAAGTTAGGATTAATTGATGGTACATGCAAGAAAGAAAAATTTCCAGAAACTTTATGGAATCATAGGGAGAGAGTAAATGCAATTGTACTCTCGTGGATTATGAATTCAGTGTCTAAAAACCTTCTTGAAGGAATCATTTATGCTTCTAGTTCCCAGGTAGTCTGGGAAGATTTATCTGAGAGGTTTAATAAGGTAGATGACTCAAGGTCGTTTAATCTTCATAAAGAAATTGCAACTCTGTCTCAAGGTGTTGCGTCTATCTCAGTATACTTCTCAAAACATAAGGATATGTGGGAAGAGTTTGAAGCCTTGGTGCTTGCACCATGTTGTGATTGTCCTAAATCTAAGGAGTTTGTTGTGTATCTTCAAAACCTTAAGCTGTATCAATTTTTAATGGGACTTAATAACTCGTATGCTCAGGCTAGAAGTCAGATTTTAATGAGGAGTCCAGTTACAACAGTTAATCAAGCATATGCTATGATAATTAGTGATGAAGATCAGAAGTCAATAGCAAACACCACAGGATTTTTAGGAGCTAATCCCACAATGATGTCAAGAAATTTTTATGCAGTGATGTATTCAAGATTCACAGGAAATCAAAGGTTCAAGAAAAACTATAATGTTCAATGTGAATTTTGTAAACTCAAGAGACATAACAAAGAAAATTGTTACAAAATAGTGAGCTATCCACCTTATTATAGACCAAAAAAGAAAGAGGGAGTAGGAAATAATGCAGCCTACAATGTCATGTCTGACAATTTAATTCAAAAAACATATAGTGGTTTCAATGATGCAAGAGGTCCTTTGTAGAATTTGAAATACAAATCAAGCTTCTTCAACTACTGAGGAAAAAGGGTCTATAACTAGACTTAATTTCAATCAACTGAATCAATTGACAGGGTGCACATTCTCAAGAGAGCAATATGATCAAATTCTTCAACTCCTCAACAAAACAGGAGCTAGTCAGTCTTCCAGCACAATTTCAACTCCTGCAGCCAATACATCATGTATTAGTTGTGCCTTGATGGTTTCTAGTAGTCTACAAGAGTGGATGATAGATACAGGAGCCACAAATCATATGGTAGCTAATCTGAATATGCTAAATATGTCAACTGTCTTTTAGTCTGAAAAAACAAAGAAGATATTCATGTGAAATGGAGATATTTCATATATGACTCGTACTGGTGCCAGCACTATATCAGAATGAAACACAATTACTAATGTGTTTTATGTTCCATCATTTAAGTTCAATATGTTACCAGTGTCTAAATTGACAAAGGAATTACAATGCTGAGCAACCTCCTTTCCAGAATTTTGTGTATTTCACCAACTTTTCAGTTGGAAGGTGAGGGTGATTGGTAGAGAAGATAATGGACTCTACATACTAGAAAGACAAGTTATTGGAACATCTTTAGCAGTAACAACTGGAATAAAGAATAATGATCTGACCAATTCAACTACAACAAAGGATATTGATATATGGCACATGAGGTTTGGTCATGCTTCAACTAAAATTCTTAAAAGGTTACTTCATAATAGAACAGATTTTATAGTTGATACTATAAAACAGTGTGTAGTTTGTTTTTGTGCTAAGCAGACAATATTACTATTTCCTATTAGCAGCATTAAAACTGTAAGCAGATTTGATCTAGTACATATGGATCTATGGGGACCATATAAGACTTTCACATATGATGGTATCAAATACTTCTTAACAGTAGTTGATAATTTTTCAAGAATGACTTGGGTATTTTTGCTTAAACAGAAGTCAGAAGTGTGTGTTTTATTACAAAAATTCTTGATGTTAGTCAAAACTCAGTTTGACAAGATTATTAGAATTATCAAAACTGATAATGGTACTGAGTTTATAAACTCAGTATGTAGTGAGATGTTTAAGAAACTTGGGATATTCATCAAACTTCATGTGCTTATACTCCTCAGCAAAATGGAGTTGCTAAGAGGAAGCACAGACATATTCTAGAGATCACCAGTGTTATTAGGTTTCAAGCTGAAATACCAATAAAGTTTTGGGTTCGATGTGTAAATGTTGTTGTTTATCTTATAAACAGACTTCCAAGTGTTGTCATCAACAACAAAACTCCATATGAAAGACTATATCAGAAACCACCTTCTTATACTCATTTAAGGGTATTAGGTTGCTTATGCTATACAAAAATAGTTCAACAACATGACAAATTGTCATCAAGACCCAAAACTGCAGTCCATATGGGATATGCATAAACTCAAAAAGGATATCTATTGTATGATCTTAATGATATGACCTTCTTTGTTAATGGGGATGTAGTGTTTAGAGAAGATATTTTTCCTTTCAAGAAGAATGAAGACTACTCAGTACCTATATTCTCAACCTCAACAACCTCTCATTTATAAGGCATTCAATATTCAATACCTGAGTATATAAAGTACATAAGTAAACACTACAAATTCCAAGTGATACTGTGGAACCAGAACTTAATCATATTCTAGAAACTGCACAAGACCTTCCTCAAGTCTATGAAGAAATTGAGAATCAAACTATAGACAGTTCATCTCAAGAACTTCAATATATAGACATTGAGATGCCAACTATAGAGCTCACACATACCACAAATCCAGTAGTTCAATCTGGATATAGAAGGTCTGATAGGGAAAAAAGACCACCCATATGGTTGAGTGACTTTGTGTCACTTAATATTCATCAAGAGGTTCCATATTCTATATCAAACTACATTACTTATGAAGGACTGCCTCCAACTTATCAAGAATTCATTGCCACCTCTTCAAGTGTTACTGAGCCTACAACTTATGCAGAAGCAGTCAAAGATCCTAGATAGATAGAAGCAATGAAAGCATAAATTGATGCTTTACAAAGTAATCATACATGGGACATAGTTTCTCTTCCTGAAGGCAAAATACCAATAGGATGTAAATGAATTTATAAAGTAAAGTACAAGGCTATAGGTGAATTTGAGAGGTTTAAAGCCAGATTAGTAGCAAAGGGATACGTTCAAAAAGAGGGAATTGATTACCAGGAAACTTTTTCCTCGGTAATTAAAATAAAGACAGTAAGAACAGTACTAGCAATTGCAGCAAGGAAAAAGTTGCATATACACCAAATGGATGTGTATAATGTATTTCTTCAAGGAGATTTATATGATGAAATTTACATGGAGCTTCCACAAGTATTTAAGAGCCAGAGGGAGAATAAATCAGTATTCATGCTCATCAAATCCTTGTATGGTTTAAAACAAGCCCCAAGACAATGGAATGCAAAATTGACTGAAGCTCTAATAAAATCTGATTTCATTCAGTTTGAACATTCTTTGTTTATTAAGAAAACTTCTGAAGGTATTACTATGGTGTTGGTGTATGTTGATGATATGCTGATAACATGTGACAGTTTAAGGTTGATTGAAGAAACAAAAAATAATCTGCATCAAGTTTTTAAAATGAAGGATCGGGGTGAGTTAAAATATTTCTTAGGTATTGAGTTTGCAAGATCTAAACAAGTGATACTAATGCACCAAAGAAAATATGCACTAGAGCTCATATCAGAACTTGGATTAAGTTTTGCTAAACCTATTGCAACTCCCTTAGACACTAATGCTAAACTGACAACAAAAGAGTATGATGATCACTGCAATACTGATAGTCAGTTAGTAGTTGAACCTCTTGCTGATATTAACTCATATCAAAGATTGATAGGTAGATTGCTCTATCTAACAATGACCAGACCTGATATCTCTTTTAGTGTTCAAACTCTTAGTCAATTCTTACAACAGCCTAAAAAATCCAACATGGAAGCAACTATGAGAGTTATTAAATATATCAAGAATCAACCTGGCAGAGGAATTATGTTATCAAGTTCAAACAACAACAATATCACAGTCTACTGTGATGCAGACTGAGCAGCATATCCAATTTCCAGAAAATCAGTAACATGGTACTTAATCAAGATTGGAGACTCCTTAGTTGCTTGGAAATCAAAGAAACAAACTACAGTATCTAGGAGTTCTGCAGAGGCTGAATACAGAAGCATTGCAGCCACTGTAGCTGAACTCATTTGGCTACAAGGACTCATGCAAGAAATTGGGATTGAAGTAACCTTACCTATTGAAATATACAATGATAGTAAAACTGCTATGCAGATTGCAGCCAATCATGTATACCATGAGAGAACCAAGCATATTGAAATAGATTGCCATTTTATAAGAGAAAGAATAATGCAAGGTTTGATAGCAACAAAGTACATTCCTAGCAAAATCAACCAGCATATATTCTTACCAAGGGTCTCACCAGATTTCAACATGAACATCTAATCTCCAAACTATGAGTTCTCAACATTTTTGCACCTCCTAACTTGAGGGGGAGTGTTGAGAAAGGGGTAACATAAGTGTAAATAGTAAGGGCAGAATAGTCTTTTCATCTCCTTTAATTACCGGTTTTTTGAGTTTCATTAGTTAGTTGATTAGTTAGTTAATTACTTAACTATATAAATTGTACATCCTTCTGATTTCTGATTAACAAAATGAACAAATTCATTTTTATCTCCACTGCTTCTCTCTCTAACCTCTCTCTAGTTCATTCTTCATTCTCTTCTTCTCGTCTCTAGGGTTCATACCCTGTTAATCCTCCGTTAATTTCAGACTTTATATAACTTTATATAATTGATAATATAATTATTTTTGTTGATAATATCATAAATTTAACAAGTTACAATAAGTTATATATATTTAGATAAATTTCTATGTTATCAAATCATGAATACTCTAGAGAGTTACATGTTGTTATAGATCATTTTAACATGATGATTCAAAAAAATTATAGTGCACAAAAATTAAACCTTTATATTTTAAATCTAAAAACAAGAAAACAGTTGAAAGGTTGGTGAAGCAGTCACCGACTTGGACATTGAATGTGACTGTTTTATAGTACCGAATTCTTTACCATAATTTCCCAACAAATAATTTCATCTACTATATATATATATATATGTAGTAACCCAACAAATAATTTCTTCTATATTCACAACTCTCAGCACCACCCTTAATTATCTCTCTTTCATTGCAACCGTCATGTCATTGTCTTTTTGCCCCTTCAAATAATCTTGAATCTTGTTGAACAGTCTTTATATTTGAACCAAATTGGTTTCTGCTTTCTCAGTTCATATAACATCATAAGTTAGAGAGTCTCTCTTTTTTCTTCTTTGTTAGAAAACTTTGTGTTATATATATATATTTTTGGATAATTTAATATATTAAGGTGAGAAAATGTTTAGGTTGATAACAGCTAGACCAGGTCCAAGTGGTTTTGGATCAGCTTCCACTGCTGAGCAAGTTACTAATGGCATTGATGGCTCCAATCTTACAGCCATTGTTACAGGTTAGTTTCATATTTAGTCCCGTTATCGTTGTAATTTAACATGTTATAGCCCGTGGCGCACCCAGGATTTTGTGCAAACGGGTTCAATCTTAGAAGTATATAACTTTAATCTTAAAATAGTAATTGTCAAGTGGGTTCAAATAAATATTTATACAGCTTTAATCCTAATTTATTCATATACACAGTATTATGTTTTGGTGAAGCGAGTTCAGTTGAACCCGCTAGCCACCACTTGGGTCCGCCACTAGTTATAGCATGCAAGTCAGGAAGGGGATAACTAGTAAAGTTGCTGCCATGTGACCAGGAGGTCATGGATTCGAGCCGCGAAAACAGCTTCTTGCAGAGCTGCAGTGTAGGTTGCGTACGTTAATAGAGTCTTATGGTTCGGCCCTTCCCTGGACCCCACGCGTAGCGGGAGCTTAGTCAACCGAGCTACCTTATAGAATGCAAGCCAGTGCTTATTAGGTTATACCAAGTTATGTTTATTATAGAGATTTATTTACTTGTAATTACAATGATCTCATTGTATATAACTGCACTGTCAATGCATATAACTTACGGTCGTAATATAATGATATACACCCCATAGTGCACTAATGGATCCATGTTACGTGGAAGTAAATGACTGATATATAAAAAAAGGACAGCCCAGTGCACTAAGCTCTCGCTATGCGCAGAGTTTGGGGAAGGGTCGGATCATAAGAGTCTATTGTACGTAGTCTTACCCTGCATTTCTGCAAGAGGTTGTTTATATATATGTGTGTGTGAGAGAGAGTCTACCTTTCGTTGTGGTTTGTCTGATGCGAATTCAGATTAATCGGGCATTGAATATCAGACGGTTAAACTAGAAGAAAAATAAAAATAAAAATGATAGTAAATGCTTAGGCGAAAGTTCATAGCTGGTCATTGACTCTTTGGTTCACCTAGTTTACTTGGAATAATGTGGGGTTTCTTATTTTTATATTTTTTTTTGACATTTTCTTGTTTCTTATGAGCTCAGCAGTTTGTTCTAGACAAAGATATTCTAAGTAGTACTTGTGATGTTTTTTATTTATTAAGTTTTGACTTTTTTGTCTTGCAATATTGGTGGTTGTACATTATTTAATTATATGAGCTTGTGTGGTCTGCCAGCTTGTTTGATGTTTTCTTCTTTTTTGCTGAAAAAAAAATCTAAAATGAACTTAGGTGGCATTTATATTTGCTTTTGAAAAAAAGAATTATAAAATATTTTTGTATTTGATTAGTTTTTGTTTCGTATAACATAAGCGCTCTTGGATGGGCGGGCCATTTCATCAAATCTTTGAGAAGCAATAATTTAATTATACATTTAGTTTACTAGATCTACGTTCTTTTATGTTTGCAATAACAAAAGTTTACTAGATATCTATTCTTTATATTTACAATAACAAAAGTTCACCAGATGTAGGGTGTGTTTGGTATAACGGTAAATGTTTTTCAAGAAAATATTTTCTTGGAAAACAAGTAGTAATCTTACTCATATTCCGGTGTTTGGTATGCAAATTAAGGAAAATAACTTCTCAAGAGTACTCATAAATGATAATTTAGATACAATAAACATGTAGGTTGTAGTTATAAACTTTCGAACCAACAACCTTCCAAACTCACAAATTTCATAAATATCTGGACCGCTAAACTTTTGAACCTGTAAACTCTATAATTTGTAAACCCTCAAACTTCCAAACACATAAAATTCGAACTCATAACTTTGGAATTCATAATGTATTGCAACAACAGGAGGTGCAAGTGGCATTGGTTTTGAGACAGCAAGAGTTTTAGCAATGAGGAATGTCCATGTCATTATTGCAGCAAGAAATATGGAGGCTGCAAATGAAGCAAAACAGCGTATTCTCAACGACAATAAAGCTGCTCGCGTCGATATTGAGAAACTTGACCTGAGTTCAATTAGATCTGTCAAGGCATTTGCTGATAATTTCAAAACACTTAACCTTCCACTCAACATCTTAATGTAATTGACTTTCTTATCTTTCTCCACTGTGTGTTTTGATTTTTACTAAAACTATATGTTTAGCTAATGAGATTTTGCATATCAGTAACAATGCAGGTATCATGTTCTGTCCATTTCAGCTTTCTGAAGATGGCATAGAGATGCAATTCGCCACAAATCATCTAGGTACCTCTCTAAAACATTATCGTTACATAATAGTCTTTCACTATAAAAACCAAGTTTTTATTGAACCAATTATGATATATGTTTTTTTATAAAAGCATTTTGCTATAATAGCCAAAAAAATCCGGAGCAAATGAGGCCGTTACAGATAGGTTTGACTGTAGTATACCTTCAGTTCTGACGAGGGGATTCAATAAAGTACAAGAATGTCAAATTTAGGATTATGTCAAGCGGATTACAATAACAACAACAACAACTCAGTATAATTCCACAAGTGGGCTCTGGGGAGGATAGTGTGTACGCAAACTTTACCCCTACCCTAGGGTAGAGAGTCTATTTCCAATAGACCCTCGACAACCTTCACTCCAAGAACTCCCCACCTTCCTCTTGGGGTGACTCGAACTCACGGTCTCTTAGTTGGAAGTGGAGAGTGCTTACCATCATAGCAGCCCACCTTGTCGACAGTCAAGCGGATTCAACAATTTATAGATATGCGAAACATTTATTGTTAGCCTGTTTATAAAGAATAATTTTCTGTATTCAATTGAACTCCCTTCGTTACATGTGGCTCCGCCTCTGTCTCAAGCCACTGTCTATTTCTCTTTGGTTTTTCAGGTCATTTCTACTTGACTAATCTTCTTATAGACAAAATGAAGGAAACAGCAAAAGCTAGTGGAATTCAGGGTAGGATTGTGAACTTGTCATCAGTAGCTCATCTTTGTCCATATAAAGATGGAATAAGATTTCACAAGATCAATAACAAGAGCAGGTACACCAACCTATCAACCTTTTTGCACCACTGCAATTTACACACACACACTAGTATAGTATATCCAATTCCTAAACTGTGATTACTGATTTGTTTGAACCAGTTATCAAGACAAACTAGCATATGGGCAATCCAAATTAGCCAATATATTACATGCCAATGAACTTTCTCGCCGCTTGCAGGTAATTCACTATATTTTTTGCTGTCAGTAAGAGGAGGCTATTGCTTATCAAAACTAGATCACTCTGTTGGTTTAATTCTACGAACGTGTGTGCACCAAACCAAGGCCAAAAGCACAACCTAATGTTGTTGAATTGCGCGAACTATCTCATCTACAAGTTTAAAATTATTAAGTGCATTAAAATAATGGAAATTTTTATCTTAATTGGACCTGTCTATAATACTTTAAAAAGTGTAATATTCTTCTTAATTGCAGGAAGAAGGAGCAAATATAACTGTCAACTCAGTGCATCCAGGTTTAATAATGACAAACCTCATGAGGCATTCTGCTTTGTTGATGAGTATGTATTTTTTTTTTATAACCACTCACAAAATAATAGCGCGACGATACTCATTTTTATGAGCTTTACTTGTATTTTCTTTGACAGGAATCTTAAGGGCTTTCACTTGTTTCCTGTGGAAGAATGTTCCTCAGGTAAATGAATTAATTCCTTGCAAGGATTTTAACCTTTTGTGACAACATCTTATCACAATAACTTAAGTGAATTATGCCGTTTTAGTGTTAGGATCGAAATAATCAGGTGTCATGCGGAAGCTAGTAAAACAAACCTTGACAACGATAAATCAGACAACAAACATTTGTCATGATTACCGTCAAATAGGTTGCGGCTAGAACTAAACCCCCTAGATGAACCTCGCTCTGATACCAATTGTTAAGATCCGCATGAAACCTAATTATTTCGATCTTAACAAGTGATATGAGAGTCGGACCCATTCCAATTCTTTGTTTCACCGATGTTGGGCCCCCATATTATATTGTCAACGCTCCAGTTGGCAAGCTTGGGCGTGCGGGGAGAGGGTGTTGAGTCTCTCACATCGGCTAAAGGATGGAGGACTTGGTCACTTGGGCAATTCTCACCTCATGAGCTAGCTTTTGATGTTGAGTTAGGTCCAATCTTCATATGCTTATCATGGTATCAGAGCTTTACTAGCTTGCGTGACACCTGATTATTTCAATGTTATAACTCCAAACACAGCATCAAAACAACTGCAACTAAAGGAATATACTACACATATCAGCTGTATAAACCCATACTGCTATTTTTTCTCTTTAACTTATTTACCTCAGTACTGTAGTATTAAGGTTCAATACGAATAAAATGTCTAGTCAATTGGTCTTACAACAATAGTTAGATTGGCTGTCATAATATGTCGAAGAAGAAAATGCATATTTATATTGAAAATGATTCTATTTTACAGGGTGCAGCTACAACATGCTATGTTGCCCTCCATCCAAGACTGAAAGGAGTGACTGGAAAGTACTTCCTCGACTGCAACGAGTACAAGCCAAGCAAGCTAGCACGAGACGAAGCGTTAGCACGAAACCTTTGGGATTTCAGCAACAACTTGGTTAATGCAACTCTAAAGACTTGATAAGTTGAATGCATGCAGTTCCTGAGAAAGAAAATATTTTTTGATCATATTTTGTGAAATTGTTAAGTTCTTTGAGTTAAGCTTTATTAGTTCTGTTTCTAATGTAAGACCTTGTGTCTATGTATTTAAGGCCTATCTTTAAAATCTGAACAATGTGCAATGTCTATTATATCCAAGTTTTACAATATGCAAATTCAAATGATGTGATTTATCAGTCACAATTAACAGTAGAGGGCAGGGGTAGGCCGGTGCACAAAGTATCTCGCATTTACATACAGAATTCAGTAAAGGCTCGCACCTTAAGGGGTGTGATGTAGACCGCCTACTATGGTATAGTTTTTATTTTCATATCGTACAAATGTACTCAACTAGGACAACGATTACTATGAATATCATGATTTAAGGAGGATTTACTGAACACTAGGTAGAGTCAAATCTAGCAATCACGACTTAACTTAAAATGTTTTGAAAAGAAATTACAATTTTAGCATTTTGTCACCAACTCCCCTTCATGTTATGTTACAATTGTTAGTAATCTGTATTTGTAAATAATTCTGGAGAAAATAAATAACATAAACAGAAATGTAAATGAAATAACAAAACCAATTCGAGCTCACTGGATTCACAGTGTTTCCTTAAGGAATTTAATCCCCTCCTAGTACCCAAGGTTATGAATTATTTCCTCCCAGGATAGAACGAATTACACACTGGTGTAGTGGTACTCCAAACCCCAGTGTTTCAGCGAACACAAAGTTTAGCAAATCACACTTACTGTTGCTTTCTTTGAAGTTAAAGTATGCAGAAGAAAGGGGGAGAACTCCGAAATTAGTATGAAAAATTTGAGAGAATGAACTTGTATTTATAGCCAAAGTTGGGCTGAAACTGAAAAGGTGCAACTCTTCAGAATGACTATTTTTTTGCAAAACGGCAATTGAAAAAATGCCATGACATAATTGGCTATTTACTCAACAATAAAGAGGGAAAATTGAAGGGTAGTTAATTTTCTGTTACAAAAACAGAAAACTAAATATTGGATAACTGAAATGGATTTATTTTATTATTAAACCAAATATTTAATAACATTTCTGTTAATATTTACTATTAACAAATAAATTTCCAAATCCGAATTTGAATCTGAAGTCGAAGCCGAGTCGAGCGAGCGACGACGACGACGGCGCGAGGCTTGCCTTCTTCTCAACTCTTTATGAGCTAGAAGAAGAGCAATTGCTTATATACTCGTCAAAAACTTTTTCCTCTTCCCATGTGGGACAATCAAGGAGGGAACCTCAAATATTACTCAATTTTTTTTATTTTTCCCTCCATTTCCCATTCACCCTATTTTAAGATATTAATGCTTAAAAACCCAACAATCCCCCACATGAATGGGGAATGGCTATATCACGGAAGTATGCATGAAAAACTGTGTGATTCGCAAGCAAGGATTAATTGCATCTGGATAAGTAGGTTTTCCTTTGAACTTTCCGTAGTGAACTTATGTCGGATATACTCGATCAATCGGTAGATTTGATATCTTTGAACCGTCGAACTTTGGTGTATACCTAGACAACCACAAGTCACACAACCAACCCTTAATCGTCTTTGGTTCTCATTGTTGTGTTCGTTTCAGCCATGAACACCGCCTGCTTTCATAAGTGAATAGAGAACTGGCCTTGCAAAATTCTCCTTGAAGCGGCTAACACTTCACACTTACATAGGTGATTCCTAAACGTGTCATCCCGTAGATACATTATTTGATATACCCCGTAGCAAATTTAGAAATCATTAAAAAGCCTTAATGTTTTATCCTTGGTATTGAACATTGTCTCATCACGAGAATGGACCAAAAGTTTAGTTGACAATGTTGAACCGTCATTAATGGCTTTGTTTGATCTCCTTGAACCTAGATCTTGGGATCTCGAGTCTTCTCGGTAGAGTTACCGCCACTATGACTTGTTCTCGGCCATAGTCCCATTCCCCTTGATGATTTTTCAACTACCTCTCTAGTTAGGCCTTTTGTAAGTGGATCCGACGCATTATCACTTGACTTTACATAGTCAACTGTGATAATTCCTCTAGAGAGTAATTGCCTAACGGTTTTATGTCTTCGTCGTATATGACAAGATTTACCGTTATGCATAATGCTCACAGCCCTTCCAATTGCCACTAGACTATTGCAATGTACGCATATTTGTGCCAACGGTTTGGGCCAAAATGGAATATCTTCCAAGAAATTCCGAAGCCATTCAGCTTCTTCACCGGCTTTATCCAAGGCTATGAACTCAGCCTCCATTGTAGAGCGGGCAATACATATTTGTTTGGACGACTTCCAAGATACCGCTCATGNCGGCTTTATCTAAAGCTATGAACTCAGCCTCCATTGTAGAGCGGGCAATACAAGTTTGTTTGGACGACTTCCAAGATACCGCTCCTCCACCAATAGTGAATATATATCCACTTGTGGACTTGGAATCAGTTGATCCGGTGATCCAGTTTGCATCACAGTATCCCTCAATGACTGCAGGATATTTACTATAGTGCAAGGCAAAGTCCTGGGTATGTACTAAATACCCCAAAACTCGTTTCATGGCCATCCAATGAGATTGACCTGGATTGCTCGTATATCGACTCAATTTACTTATAGCACAAGCTATATCTGGTCGTGTACAATTCATGATGTACATTAAACATCCTAACACACGAGCATAATCCAATTGTGATATGCTCTGGCCTTTGTTCTTTGCTAATGCAAGATTCATGTCAATTGGAGTCTTTGCAACTTTAAAGCCCAAGTGCTTGAATTTTTCAAGTATTGTCTTAATATAATGAGATTGTGACAATGTCATACCTTGAGAAGTCTTATGGATCTTAATTACCAGAATTAAATCAGCAACTCCCAAGTCTTTCATATCAAACTTGCCAATGCGTTTAGTCGCATTTATGTTGGCAATGTCATTACTCTTTATCAGCATATCATCCACATATAAGCAAACAATGACTATGTGATTTGCAACATTTTTAATATATACACATTTATCACATTCATTTGTTTTAAAAGCATTTGACAACATTGTTTGGTCAAATTTCGCATGCCATTGTTTGGGTGCTTGTTTTAGTCCGTAAAGGGACTTAACAAGTCTACATACCTTCTTTTCTTTACCTGGAACCACAAACCCTTCAGGTTGTTCCATGTAAATTTCTTCCTCCAACTCTCCATTTAAGAAGGCCGTCTTAACATCCATTTGATGAATTTCAAGACCATAAACTGCAGCTAACGCTACCAACGTTCTTATGGACGTAATTCTTGTAACTGGAGAGTATGTATCGAAATAGTCAAGACCTTCTCGTTGTCTATATCCTTTGACCAAAAGTCTTGCCTTAAATTTGTCAATAGTGCCATCATCTTTCTTTTTCCTCTTAAAGATCCATTTAGAACCCAACGGTTTATTTCCAGGAGGAAAATCAACCAACTCCCATGTATGGTTGTTCAATATGGATTCTATTTCACTATTGATTGTCTCTTTCCAAAACAATTATTCCGAAGAAGACATAGCTTCTTTAAAGGTTTGAGGCTCATTCTTCAATAAGAAAGTCACAAAATCTGGTCCAAATGAAGTAGACGTTCTTTGACGTTTACTACGTCTTGGATCCTCCTGATTAAGTGTACTTTATTTTGTTTCTTCCCGAGGTCGTTTATATCCTTCACCAATCGACTCACATCCCTTTTTATACGGATATATATTTTCAATAAATTCAGCATTATCTGATTCTATAATCGTATTATTATGAATATTGGGATTTTCTGATTTATGAACCAGAAATCGATATGCTTTACTATTAGTCGCATATCCTATGAAAACACAATCAACGGTTTTCGGTCCTATTTTTACCCTTTTGGGTTTAGGAACTTGCACTTTTTCCAAACACCCCCACACTTTAAAATAATTCAAGTTGGACTTTCTTTATTTCCATTTTTCATATGGAATGGATTGTGTTTT